>CAUYQG010104609.1:0-26192 GCA_963574415.1 Tarsius wallacei | reverse complement strand
GGTCCTGCCTCTGGGCTTCCACCTGCAACCACTAGGTTTAGCTCCCTAGGTTAAGTCATCATTGTCTCTTCTCTAGAACACAGGTGAGTAAATATGGAAAGGACACTGCAGAATGGTGCCAGAAGGGAAAGGTTTTTTTTTGTTTTTTTTTTACTGAAAATCACTAGACAAATGTTAATTGCTTAGGTTATTTTTATTTTCAGAGGCCAGAACAGGAGGACAAAAGACATTGCCATCACAGATTTCTCAGCCTTTGAACAAGCCAGTGAATTTGCTATTTTGACTTCTCCCCCACAATGATAATAAAAGGATGCTCCACTCTGTTCCAACAACCCTCACATACCTGCACTGCAGAATGAATTAGAAAATGTCGGCACAATGCTACACTCTTGCAAGAGAAAAGAATCACAAGTGAATTTATATTAGTAATTGTCACCAAGTGCTGCAATTATAGATACTCTTTATTTTCTTTGTTATAATTGTATTTCCAATTTAAAAAATGCATTGTTTTTGTAATAAAAAAATAAAAGCCCCTTTTCTAATTTTTAAAAAAAAGGAAAGTAAGGTATTAGGAGTACTGCTTTGTCTCCATTTTCTTCATCATCTACAAGACTAAGTGAGACCTGAATCTAAGCTGTTTTTACTAGAGAGTTTTAGGCACCAATATGAACAGCTGGTCAGACAATCCTTTCATTTCCAAAGATCTCAGCGTTTCACACTTGGTTGCTCCTCTTGTGTCAGGCAGAGCTGGGGTTTAGTCTAAACAAACAGAAACAATTCATCACACTCATTCACAAATGTCACTCCTCCAGCTAGCGCCTGGCCCCACCATTCTTGATGCTCTGCCAACTCTACGGCCTTGTGCTTAGTCAGTCCTTGGCCAGGCAGCCTGTGAGGATGCCCCAAGCAGATCTTGAAGTCGGTGCTGATGATTCAGCAGGACAAGGCCCTCCTTCTCACCCCATCCATCCTCACTCTTGGTCCTAATGAACTGCCCAAAGCCTGAAACTGCCTTCCTAACATCTCAGGTGGTGTGGAGGGCTGAGGGAGCAATTGCCCATATGCTTTCTGTGCTTGTCGTCCCCTAAAGTATCAATTAGAGATGCTCTCTGTTCTTCTTTTTTGTCTTTAATATCTTGACTTGGAATCCTCCCCTCCCCTAGAGGGCCACTGCATACTGTGGTATGGATTGTACTTACACAACACCAAGAGGCACCATTCACATTGTAGTCTAAGTGGAGAAGAACACAATCCATGCCATCACATATAGGGCCTTGCCACATTTTATGTTTTATCTCCCTCCCCCCCAAAATGACAATTAAGTCTCACTCTTGGCGATGCAGCACAGTTATAAAGGGGTAGGGAACAAAGACAAGAGAAGATCCAAGAGGAAAAGAGAAGAAGAAAAGTAAATTTGTCTGACTCTGTACATTTGTGGGTACCCAAGAGTAAAGTATGTACATTTGTGGGTACCATCAACCCACCTCAAGAGTAGAATCCCCAGGGGTGGTTTGCCAGGGTTCAAACATCCAAGGTTACAATACAAATATAGAATGAAGTGGAGGAGGGGCCGGAAATAACGCTTACTCTTTATAGTTTCAGCACATGGGAGGCATTTCTCTAAAGTGCTATCATCAGCAGTCAGTGGGTCAAAACTGTCACAGCACCAGGGAATGGGGAGATGGGGGACAGACAGTTAAGCACACTTCTTAAAATACAGTACTAGCCGGGCTCGGTGGCTCAGCCTGTAATCCCGCGCTTTGGGAGGCTGAGGTGAGTGAATTGCCTGAGCCCGCGGGTTCGAGACCCGCCTGGGCAACTTGGCGAGACCTCATCTCTACAATAAATAAAAAAATCAGCCGGGCATGGCAGCATGTGCCTGTAATTCTGGCTACTCGGAAGGCTGGGGCGGAAGGATCGCCGGAGCCCAGCAGGTCGAGGCTGCGGTGGCCGGGAGCGGTCACTGCACTCCAGTCTGGGCGACAGAGTGAGACTCCAACTCAAAAAAAAAAAAATACAGTACTTATCTTCCCGTTCTCATTTGTTGGTTTTTTTTTTTTTTCCAGACTTACAACTATCTCTCCCAAATTTGCCTCTCAACACTGTTCCTTAATCTACTGGTACACAGGATTCTCCTTTCCTGCCCCTCATTCCACAAACATCATCAAGTTCAGTTTCTGCAAAACCTAGGGCAATTTTCCAATCTCCAAACTAGCACCTGTAGCTGATACTTACTGAGTGTTAACTAGGTGTCTGACATTGTTCTTATTGCTTTACATACCTTTTCTCCTTTGATCCACAGGACAAGAAAAAGCACTAAGGTAATTGTCAGACATAGACCATATCCCCCTATACTTGGCTTCTGTCTGCCGCCTCCCTCAGGGAGTAGCCTCTGGCCAATGCTGGGCTGTGAAGGATATGCATATTCCCAGTAATGAATCATGGGGTAAGCAAGCAGAGCTGAGAACAATGTGGATTTCACCCTTACTCACTGCAATTGTAAGCACCCTATAGCAATTTGAATAATTCACTTGCTTGATTATAAAACTGCTTGCTGTATTGACCTGAGGTGTGGATTCTTTCTTCACAGACTAGTCACCATCGGTGCCTTCCATAAGTTCTAATAAACCAATGTCTTTCCCTGCTGGACCTCTGGGTAACTTCTTTGGAACGAGCAAAGAACATAACACAAAAGTCCTCTCAGATTTGGGGCTACCACATTACAAACACTGTGTTCTACTGTTGCTTTCTTTGTATGGTTGAGGACATTAGGGTCTAAAGAGATTAAAGTGATTTCTCAAGTTGCCAGCCAGAGCAGGTTGTCTGGTTCCAGAGCGCAGGCGGTAGCCACTGGGCTCCACTCTTCTCAGTCCATGCTTCCCCCATGGCCCTGACTTCTCCACAGCACTCGGCACCGTTGCTTCTCCTGCTTCCCCCTCGGCATTCAGCATCTTAGTCCTCTTCCCTCACTCCACCTGCTCTTCTACCTCTCTACCTGGCCTATTCTCACTCTCAACTCTAGGAAGCAGCCTCTCCAAGGGAGTAGGGAACAGGGGACAACCAGAGAAAAACTGTAAATGATACAGATGGAGAAGAATCCCAGGAAGATGGCCACCACATCTACAAGTGACAGCTGGAATTCCAGATGTGTAGGCCAGAAAGGCCCCTTGTCTCACAGAGGAAGATGCAGAGACCAGATTATGAGGTTTAGGCTTATGTTGCCAAGCAATGGCAGAATGGGATGAGAATCAAGGGATATCTTTGCCATCCAGCCCAGAGACCCTTCATCATACCCCACTCTTCTGACAAATCTCTGGTTCCAGCAAATGCCTGTGGGACCCTGCTATCCACATGCCTGCCCTTCCATGCCTGCATCTTTTGGCAACATTGATTTCAGCAGCCCTATTCTTTCCCCTTAAATGTCTCCCTTCTACCCTGCATGACCCCTTCCTTTGCCTAAGGCTTGAGGTTTTCTGAGCCCATCTTCTACCTATCTATCTGTGATCTCGGTTTTTCCAAGCTGTTAGCCACTTGGGCTCTAGGTAACATTTTTCTTCTTCTGTAGGGTTTATTTGCAGCAGGACACAAAGACAATTAGTAAATCAATAACCCTTTATTTAGAAAAGGGGAGTGGTAGAGACCTGGAGTTTTTAATTCAGATCTAGCAACTCCTGGGGCATTATCAGGAGCATTCTAAAAATAGGCCTTTGAAAAGTATGATGCCACTACTGTTGGAGCTTTATAGCTTCCCGCCCATAAACAGGAGCAGCTTACCACGGTGGGATCATTAGCTGAAATCTCCCTCTCCTGTGGTTGTTATGTCTTCCTCTAACTCTCTAACACCATGTGTGTTATCTATTGCTTTGGTCCCTGTCTTTTCTCTCTGCATATGCCTAAGATCTAGATCGAGCTTCCATGTATCAGTGTTTTTCCATCTCACCCACCACATACTTCTGTCAGTGTATGAAGCCTCATTTGCCAGTGTAGCCATGCTGAGTATCCGTAGTCAGTTCATGTAGGGTCTTTCATGCCTCCTTCCAACCTTTGGGGAATCCTGTCATTGTTTTGTACTTAACCCTCCTGTCCCACTGTCACAGGACAGTGACACAGTTCTGCAGACAAGTGTATGAGTAGAGTTGTGGTGGCACAACTACATGCTTTAAGGCCAATGCTGGGCTGTCTAAAATAACACACGTAAGATTTACCCATATAATATGACAATCTGTATCTTTTCTCATCTAGCAAGTCTACATCTGGATAATTATTTTGGTGATATGTACAAAAATTCAGATATAAGGACATTGTTTGAGAGAAGAAAGCACCCTTTATCTGACCTTCTGTTTCAAAAGTATATACAAACAATCTATTATTGTGAAACATATGTGTTACCATATAACAAATTATTTTCCTATGGCATAACAAAACTTAGTGACTGAAAACAAGAGTAAACATTTACTATCCCATGTAATTTCTGTGGTTAAGGAATTCGGGTGGTTCTGACTCTGGGTCTCTCATGAGGTTGTAGTTATCTGAAGGTAGCTGGGGAGAGGACTCGTGTCTAAGGTGGCTCATTGTCAAGACTGGAAGGTTGGTGCTGGCTGTTGGTAGGAGGTCTCCATTTCTCCTCATGTTGGCCTGTCCATAGGCAGCTTGAGCATACTCACAACATGAAATCTGGCTTCCCAGAGCAAGTGATCCAAGAGACAGCAATGCAGAAGCTAGAACAACTTTTTATGAGCTAGCTTTGGAAGTCACACAGCGTCCCTTCTGATGTATTTATTGGTCACATAGATCAACATTGACACACTATGGGAGAGCACTATACAGGGTGTGAATACCAGGAACTAAAAATTGAAGGCCATCTTGAAGGCTAGCTTCCACATATGAGGAAGATTTCATTATGAAAAATACGCTTGGCCTCTCTCCTTACCAAGGATTGTTTATACTGTGTTTGAGAAAAGAACAGAGCTTGTCTTGCCATGTTAAGTCTAGACTTCTTTCTCTATGGCAGCTGTCTGACTGCAGTGAATGTGCATTCTGCCTGTTCAATAAACTTAGCATAGCAGGTTCTGTGTCTGCAGTAGGTTAGAAGTAGGTTTGGAGGGGCAGCAATGGGAAGGCCTGTGTTATCTAACCCCAATTTGGCCTCAGATTTAGGTCATCTCTACTCATCCTTCTCGGAAATGAGGTTGATCTTTTCTTGTGTCTTGAATTACCAGATAGTAGATTGTTTTAACAAGTTATGACATATACATATGATTCAGCATAATGCATCACTTTAAAGTATGTGATACAGGAACATTGAATAATATGAAAAATCATTTAGGATATATTAAGGGAAAAATACAGGTAATAAAATAGTATGCAAGTAATTATTTAATTAAAAATAATGCATATCTGTTTAGAAAAAGATTTCAAGAATCACACACACACACACATGCACACACACCCCAAAATACCATTTGCAATTATCACTGGTGGGTAGGTTTATGGGTAGTTAAAATTTCCTTTACTTTGTCTAATTTGTTTTATCTAAATTTCCTATGTTTTACATTCATTACCTTTGTAATGAGAAAAAAGAGTTTCAGATGTTAGTTCATGGGTTCAATTAAAAATAATTGAGCTTCCTAACATCCTTTATCAGGGAGAGAGTCGGGTATTTTAGTGTCCCCAGCCCACTTGCATAAGTCCATTTGACATGATTCATCATTGCCTCTTTCTTAAACACCCTCTTTTCTGAGCTTCCTTGAACCCACTCTTTTTTTTTTTCCTGCTTTCTCTGTGGCCACTTCTTGTAGACTCATGCTCCTATATCAAATCATTAAATGATGGAGTTTCTCAAAGCTCAGCTCTAGGCCCTCTTTCCTTCTCACTGTATACTTTATCCCTAGGTGACCTCATCTACATCTATGGCTTCACGAGACAGTTAGCCATAGAGCATATGAAATTCATACCTCTATCCCAAGCCTTCCTCCTGAACTCATGTGATTTATATTCTACCTAACCAACTCTTTGAACTGTATGTTTCAAAACTTCCTCAAGTTCAACATACCCCAAAACAGCTTCATAATCTTGAGTGGTTTCCTATCACATTGAAGGGCCAAATAATCCATCTATTATTGTGGTTCTCAATCCAGAATGCATACTGGAATAATTATCTGGAAAGCCTTTAAAAAATGTCTGAACCCCCAAAGCTTCTTGTTTTAAAATGTTGGGGCTTAGTGCCCTTCAACCACAAGGCATTTGCTCCTAATTTTGTCTACTCTGAAAGATCTGTTCACTAAGCAATCTCATATTCAACTCTCGGTTCTGAATTCCAGCCTTACTTTCTAATGATTACTTCCTTGAGTCTCTCTGTCAGGGTCAAATTCCTGATACTAGCTTCCTGTAACATTATGTCTCTTTTATCCAGAGCACTTGTTAATTATGAGTTCCTATATTTGTTTATATCATCATTTGGTCAAAGTCTGTTTTCTCTACTGGTCAATAAATTCCACGAAGCATATGGGCAATTGCTCCCTCAGCCCTCCACACCAGCTGAGATGTTAGGAAGGCAGTTTCAGGCTTTGGGCAGTTCATTAGGACCATTAGTGTACTTGTCTTAGCTCATTATTTTATCCCTAGTAGTTAGCATATTAACTAACACATAGAAGGCACTAAAACATGTTCCTTAAATCATTAAAAAGTAAGTTGGATATGGTTTTTTGGATCCCACTTAAGGCCACTATGTTCAGAAGACAACACCAGTCTTGCCTTATCACTGTGAATCCAGATTAGGTCAAGGTGTATGAGGATGATCCTCAGTCCAGGTTCAACCAGAGAGCTCTAGATATTACCTAGGCTTTCAGAAAAACAAACTTTAGCCAGCCAAATATTCAACAATTTTTACTCTTCATGCAAACGTTTTTTAATGGTGACCAACTATATGTAAGGCAAAGTGTAAGTTACTATGCAGGATGAAAAGAAATCTTTGCCTTCCAATTACGGGAAATGACTCATTTCAGGACCTCAAGAGAAAACTAAAGAAACACTCTACCTTCTCTCTTATTAAAAAAAAAAAGTGTCCCATTGGGGACCCAAACTTCACCTGTACATAAACCACCTATGTACCCTATCCTGACTTGCACCTCACATAAAAGAATAAAATAAGTAAATGAATAAAATTACAGTTTATTTTTTTTAAAGTTCTTTATGATACAACTGTGAAGTTTAATAGCTTTAAATAGAATCCTGTGCAAGCACTTCCCAATTAAAAGAGGAACATGTTAGGAGAAAACAAACTAAGGGCATAGATGTGCCATCATCAGTTCAGTCCTCCACAACTCTTGGATGTCCAAGGTCTATTCAATGACTGTTTTATAAGCTGTGAAGCCCTATAAATATTACTTTTATCTCTTATATTTCTTTCACAAAATATGAGTAATTGCTATATGTTAAGCACTCATCAACTGCTTCTTTAATCTTGTGGTGCTTATACTGATATACATCCTAGTATCAATAAATGTATAAAGTATCAAGTGGTAATAAATGTTGTGAAGAAGAAAGCAGGGCAAGGGAATAGAGGGCAATAGTGGGTGAGTGCCGCTTTACATAGAGAACTAAAGGAAGGGGTGTATTTGAGCAACAACTTGAACTGAAGAGGGCATTTGGAGGTATAAGGAGAAACAAGGCATAACAAGGCATGCCAAGCCAAGAGAAGGGTGAGACAGGCAGGAGCTACTTTGCTTCCTAGAGGAACAACAAGGAAGTGAGGGTGGCTATGGAGCAGGGAGCGGGAAAGTAGGAGGAATGAGGTCAGACAGGCAGTGATGGGCAGATTCTGCAAGACCTGTAGGGACTTAATCCTCTTCATCTGAGTATGACATTGTGTTGTAGAAGGCTTGCTCTGGCTGCCATGTTGAGAATAGATTCTAACATACTAAGAATAAAAGTAGAGATGAGTTCAGGGGTCAGAACAATGGATCAGGCAAAAGATGATAATGGCTTGGACTAGGGCGGTAGCTGTGAAGATGGTGAAAAATGGTCAGATTCTCTCTGCAATTTGCAGGTAGCCATCAGTATCTGCTAATACCTTGTGTGAGAAGAATAAAGCAAAGAAGGGAATTTGGTCATATTCTAGAATTAAGAGCATTAAAACAAGTCTTCAACTTTTTCCTGCCCTGCTTTTGCACATCAACAAAATAATCTGAGTTTCAAATTCCTCAACCTAAATAAAATTTTTAAATTAGAATGCTGAGAGTTCTTTTCACTCTGAGAATCCTATCTGCCTTTTCTGTATCTCCTCTGAAGAAAGAAGAGAGAAAGGGCTTTAGTTATGGCATAACGGACTCCACGTGAATACAAAGAAAATACAGATCAGATGCTGTGAGTTACTAAATTTGGGAATGAATCCTTAAAATAGTCCTCAGTTCAAGTCTGCCTAGGACATTTGGGGGAGGGTTGGTGGCCTCTCCATTCTCCTTTCATCTCTGTGACTTGGGCCTCAGAAGGAGCTGATGGTCAAATGTTATCAGATAATCATCCTCTCTGCTGGACTCATGCAGTTCAAAGTTGCCCTTAAAAAGTCAAACAAAAAGTGTTCTAGTGTATGTGGCCATAGTTGGAAACCAAAACCACTATCCTGCTGAAAATAGGTCATTGATTTTCCTCAGATTTGGCTTACAACTCTTCTCTCTAAGAGAATTATCATGCTGCCAAGTTTAAAAGTTTATGACTACAACCGTTTGGGAGCAATAAGGTGAAATATCTTGAAATAAGGGTAAAAGATCTTTACATATGCTTTTCCCCACTCCTACTCCCATCTTGCAATGAATGAAAATCTCTAATGGCATTCTTTTTTTTCCTTTCTAAAGTATTATTTCAGGATTTAAATAGAATGCAATGTCTATCTATCTGAAGCCTCTGTGTACGATGTGTGTGTTTATGTATTGACGAGTATAATTTCTCTTCAGGATTAGAAAGGGAGATGTTAGATATGAGAAATGACTGAGAGGTAAAATAATCAAAGTAAAAATGGCCTTTCTCTCTTCTTGTGACTCTCAGAAATCTCTGAATTGCCAAATTTAAAGGGCATTTGCAAAGCTAACCTGACTTTTCTAGCAGTGTGTAGCTTTGGTGTCGCTCTCCTTCCTGAAACATATTCTTTCAACCAATTACATTGAAATGATGAACTGAGTACCTGTGATAGGTCAGGAAGAACTGAGACTACAACAAGGGATGAAGAACTTGCTTCCTCAAGATCATGGACTCTTTTCTGGTGTCCCTTCTCTAGCTAGTACTTCTACTCTCACTTGTTTTCTTTTGCGCATTCTCTAAACAGGGTAGACCACAGCATGTCATGTTTTCCAGACTTTTTCCTCATTGCCAAGAGTTCTGAATTTCTACCGCATTCATTACTACTTGTACAGCAATGTCTCCCAATTCTATACCTCAAGCCAACATCTCACACTTAAGTTTTAGAATTGAGTGTGTACATGTACGAGCATTATTGGAATTGCTGAAAAGTTAAATAGGCACCGCATGCTCATTGCAATAAGTGAAACAATACAAAGAAATAAGGAAACAGTAATTTTGTCTTCCTTTCCTTTCCTGTCTCACTACTCTGATTACGGAATGTCAACAGCTTAATACATGTCCAAAAGACATGCAACTTTCTTCATCCTTATTCATATCAATCTCTCTCTCTCTATATATATATGTGTGTGTGTGTGTGTGTGTGTGTGTGTGTGTCTGTTTGTGTATTATATATATAAACATTTCTACATAAATTGTGTAGGCATCTTTAATCTCAATGCATCTTATATTTAGACTTTAGACTCAAATTTCTATGACCTTAGCTCATGTTCTCTTTGCTTTGAACCTGTGATTATGCCACAGCCTCCTGGTTTATCCTTTTACACCCCAATCACCAAATTCGTATTCATCCTTTTTTCCACTAATAGTTATTGTTCTAAGATGCAAATCTGACCTGCTTAAAATCCTTCAGTGGCTCTTCATCACTCATATAAGAAAGTGCAAATATCTTCCCCTTGCTTTCAAGGACTTTCAGGATCTAACTTCCATCACTCTAACTTTTTTTCTTGCTAAACCCTTACATCCCATCACTTACTTGTCATCTAACACCTTATTTCTCATCTTATTTATTCCATGTTTCGGGTAAAGTTCATGCCCTCTCCTATTTCTATCCCTTTCACATATATTCTTCCTTCTTCCTGGGAGCTCAGGTTGCCATAACATAATACCATAGATAGGATTGGGGGAGCTTAAACAACAGAAATTTATTTCCTTACAGTTCTAGAGGTGGAAAGGTCAAGATAAAGGACCAGTGGGTGAGGGCTCCCTTCCTGACTTGCAGACAGCTACCTTCTCACTATATCCTCACATGACTGAGAGAGAAAGAAAAGTCTCTCTCTCTCTCTCTCTCTCTCTCTCTCTCTCTCTCTCTCTCTCTCCCTCTTCTTATAAAGTGACACTCCTATCAAATTAGGGCTTAAACATTCTACCTCATTCAACCTTATCACCTTCTAAAGGCCTTATCTCTAGATACAGTCACATTAAAAGTTAGGGTTCTGACATATGAGTTGGAGGAGTAGGGTGGGAGAGCAATTCAGTTCATAGCAAGATGGGAGACTTTTTTCTTCCTCCCAGCACAGAAGTTAGGAGTGGGTACTTTGAGCCACATTGCCTGGGGTTGAATCCTTCTGTGATTTAGTCTCTGAATAACTTTGAGCAAGTTACTTAACTTATTTGTGTTTCAGTTTTCCTATGGCAGTGGTTCTCAAGCATGTGTGTACATTCGAATCAACTGAAGTGCTTGTTAAAACACAGGCGACTTATAGCCTACCCAAAGAACTTCAGAGTCTATAAGTGGGAACTAAAAATGTGCATTTCTAGCAAGTTCCCAGGTGATGGTGATATGCACCACATTTAGGGAACCACTTCCTTATAATAAAATGTGGTTAATTTGAACACTTACCTCATAAGTTTTTCACTGGGATGATTAGATGAGTTACAGATCAAAGTGCTAGAGCAGTGACCGGTTATGCTAATTGGTGAATGTTAGGTATCATAATTATTCTCTGCCTGGCAAAACTGTACGTTTGTCATCACTCACCTTAAACTTCAATTCACTGGAAAGCTTTTCTAATCTTCCCTGGCAGGGTTTGGAATCTTTTACCTATAGCTTCTTTACCTTAGTGTTGAACTTACCAGGTGGGATTGTAATTACTTAGACCTCACATGCATGCCATGGTTTATGAGCTTAAGGATGGGAATTTGATATCATTTATCTTCAACTTCTCGGTATATGCCTGATAGAAAAAAGCTGCTCGGTGAGTATATTTTGAATGAAGAATTTAATGCAGAGTCTCACACACTTGTGAGCATATATGTAGGGCTGGGTAGACACAGTAAGATCAGTTTTCTAGATAGTACTTGAGTTTTCACCTAAATTCTAACAAATGTGATGGTGGCGGTTTTCAATTCTGATGATACTTTGGAATCACCATTGAAGACATGCTGCTACCTGGACCCCTCCTTAGACCAATCAGTGCAGAATCCTGGGGTCTAGGACCTGAGCTTGGTAAAGTGTCAAAGTTCATTCAGTGATTTGAATATATATCTGGGTTGAAATAACTGAGCTAGGGAAATGCAATATGTTAAAATGTGCATTTCATTCAATGTTATCAGTCATTATCCTGACCATACATTTGTTTCTCTTATCTCACTATAAATTGCCAGCTTTGAGCAGTTTTGAAAAGGGGTAAATAGAGAAATTAGCATTGGCAGAGCACTTTATAGTTTTCAAAGCACTTTCATACTCAGTGTGTCATCAAAATCTTAAAATAACCCAGTGAGGAAGGTATCATTATTCTTTACAAATGCTTTGAGGCAACAGCCCAGAGAGGGGGTACACCAAGCCCTTTAAAAAGAAGCAACAAATCAGCAAAATGCCATCTGCCAGGTTTTTTGCTCTTGGTCTATCTGTTATCAACAATGCTACCTACAGGCCATTTTCACTGCTCAGCTGTGACTTGGGCCCCACACATTTTTTCTTCTACTTAGTTTTTGGTGTGTCTTGTTCCACGGCTGGCCAGCAACGTCTGCTTTGCCCCTTGGCATTTCGAAATTGGCTTGGCTCTTTGCCAGCTACTTCGCAGGAATTGGCTCTATCCACCCTGCAGGCAATGGAGTTAAATGACTTGCCCAGAGCCACAAAGCCAGTGAGTAGCAGGACCGGGATTCAAACCCAGTAGAAGTGTAAAACAACGGAAGAACACTCAGTGCTTTGAGGTTGAGAGCAGGAAAGGAAAAGGAAAAGAGATGCTGGCACTAGATGCAGGCATTGCCCTTCACAAGTCTGCCTGGGGCCACTTCTCAGTATGTGAGCATAAGATTAGGCTATAAAATAGTAACAGTACTTTGCAAAATATGCTAGAATTGAAACATCCAAAAGGAGAATTTTGTTTATCATAAAAGTCCCTCGGGTACACTGTTTTATTACAGGGATATGGCAATGACCCAATAATATTTTTGGAAGTACCTCCAAAACCTGAAGCACATTCTTGTAAATATAATTAATGGTGGCAAACATTTGTCCTTTGAGGGAATAATTAATATTTAGATAAAAAGGCATTTAGAACCAAAGATGATGAATAAGAAAGAGGAAGATAAACATGAGTGGGCTTTGTTTAGGAAAACCCTGGGCTGAAGCTCCTTGAAGGTGGTGAATGTTTCATTTTTAACATTTTATACCCACAGGCCCAGCCACATTGCCTGCCATACAGTAGGTGATCAATAGGTATTTGGTGAAACAATGAGCAAATTAATGACTGAGTGAATATTATTTTGTTATGAGTCCCAGAACATGATGTCTCAACAAGGAAATAAAAAAATGTTCCAACTAGTAGAATATCACTGGAGAGAGTACCAAGCCTCTTAAGGGGACTAGGGACAATTTGAGGGGCAAATCTCATTGGGTCGAACAGATCCTGGTGTGTATGCCTCACATCCCACCCAACACACACAGCCTCATCAGTTCATAGTCGTACATTTTCCATCCATATGCAAATATGAATGAGACACCCATACAAGTATGGAAAAAGAGTTAAATCTTCTTAGTCATGGGTAGCTGTTCAGGAGAGAGGGTAAAAATGAAGGCTTATTAAAATCAAAAGGGGATAGAAGAAGATTTGATACACTAAATGGTTAGACACAAGCTTTTGCCTGCAAATTAAGAATGTGTCTCATTCCACCTCCTCATACTAGGCAGATGAACACTTTTCATCTTCTCTGTGATCCCTTCCATTTAAAACATGAATGTCCTTTTCAGGTAGAGACCAGCACATAGCACAGAGTTCTCAGTCTGGAAGTGGGGGTCTCAGAAACATTTTATTGGGGAAAAATCTATTATCTATTCTCTTTGAATGGTGGATGACAAAATAACGGCAAAGTAAAATATCTTGTTCATGGGAAGAAATAGGACTCAGACCGTATCATATAAAAAGATTTTTAAGGTTTTGGAAGGAATAGAAAATTTGTTTTCCTACAAGTTACTTTAAAAATGTTGTTGGGAAAAACAGAAAACAAAAACCTCTATGGTCTCTCCTATTGAATCATGATGGTAGATAAAGAATTTCAATGTTATTCCTTTCTGCACGATACAAACAATAAGATATAAAGCCAAACATCTCATAGGCATCATTAGCATCTTCTTCAAATGTCAATGTCTGTCTGGTCCTAACACCATTGCAACAAAAACATGTAGAAGTCCAGCGTCACAGACTGGGAAGAATGGCAACTCGGTTCAAGTTGCAGCTTTCAACAATAACTAGCTCTGTGACCTTGAGCAAGCCACTCTCGTAAACAAGTTGCTCCCCTAAGTTTTAGTTGCTTTCCGAGTAAAATGAGGCATTTGGAATAGCTCATAGCTGGGTCTCCTACCATCACTAACAGACTCTTAAAACACAGATTCACTATGTGATGGAAAACACACCACAGAACCATGCATCCTATAAATGCCCCAACAGTGTCTCTGTAAAGACCCCAGCCCTAAGTGAGGGCATGTGTTGTATATGGCAGGGTTTTCTCTGTTAAATTTTACATCAGAAATGTTTTAGTGGCAGGTCTCAAGTTCAAGAAAGGGCATTCTTTTACTTCTTTCTTCATGCTTAGAGAGAGAGATAAATAAAGATGTTGTTAAATTGCCCAACAAGGGGGGATCTAAGAATTTCATGCAATTATATGGTTCCTGAAGGTTCTTCTAATTGAATTACCACAGGTGCCTGTTGGGTATTCCTGGCCACATCCCCGATAATTCCATTAGTATTACCTCTTTGGATCCTATAAATGTCATTAACATAAGGCAGACATTTGCTTTCAATAAGATAACACAGATGATTTTTGTCTAATTGTCTTTCTAATCCCTCCCCCTCACAGTCTGAGAAATGGCTTGCAATTGCTCGAATGCAGGCATTTATAATTGCTGATCAAAACTGTTTGGAAACATGACAGTGCAATTGGGGAGGTTTGGATCCTTCCTTTCACCCATCACATGATTCTGAGTTCTGACCATAGTGTGGGTGAAACACATCATTTGCAAGGAGATCCTTATCACTGAAACAGATGGCGGGGAGACGAAAGGTAGACACAACCTGCCCTGGTTCTTACTGCACTGCCTGTGGACACAAGACTGGACCCATGAATAGTTTATGTCCTACAGCCCAGGCAGGTCTCCTCCTCAGAGGCTCCTCTGCTCCATGTGGGTAGTGGTTTGCCATCACTGGGCAGTCACATTCAATGTGATGGGTTTACCTGGAGCCCTCACAGGCTGGTTCTTTCCATTCATCAAGTCTTCAGTATTCTTAAGCTGTTCAGTCTTGACTATTTCTCTATCTAGTCTGTATTTTAGTTATTTGCTTCTCTATCTTATGTTTTTAAATACCTGGGATGCTCATTCATTTCTGCCTGTTGACAGAGTAGGGTAAAACCTGATCTATTTTGCCCTTGTTCATTGCGCCAATGAGATATTTGCAGGAAAGTTGATAATAGACATTTTAAGTGCTCTGTGAGTTGCATTTATTCATGTTTACTCACCCGTCTCTATAAATAATCCAAAACTGAACATAAGGTCTGGCCACTGGTCAGTGGTAGTAATAAAAGTTAAAGCACGGTTGTATCGAGAGATGAGTAATGTTCTTAATAAAACTAGAGCTAGAATGGGCTCATTTCCTCTCTAAAAACCAATGCATATGCACAAATCCAGGCAGTGCAGTAAGGGGGAAAAATGAGTTAAATTGAGTTGTAAACCAAATAGCTTTCACAGTGGGTCTCTCTAATCTCACCTACATTTCTGTAAATCAATTTCTTCTCAGACTAATCCTTTGATAATTACTAGGCCCATCCATCCACAGCAGAAGTGGGCATGCCCTGGTACACAGAGAGGCGTGATGAGATATGCAGTGCACTGTCAACTAAAAAACACAGGTCTCATGTATCCACTGCACAAGGTCAACCCTTTCCATGTTAAAGGAGGTTCAAGTCAGAACACTCTTAACTTCAGGAGATTGGTTAGAATTCACCACCAAAGTTGGGAGGTAATGAGAGTAAATTAGGCTCACAGGAGACCCCTATTATGTCTGCTCATAGCAGAGCAATTATTGGAATAATTGTTCCACTGTGAACACAAATCCCACACTTAAAGTTGTTTCCCATTATTTTCATTATTCCCATTGATTGATGCCACTTTTAAACCTATTTAAAGAAATATGGTCTTTTATTATAATCTTTTATTTTTTAATATAAGGTTAAATCAAGATATGCATTAGAGAAAATAAAAGAAGAAATAAAGAAATACATATTTTTATATAACATAGAAAACAGGTCTGATTTTTGTTAGGATTAGTCATTGTTAATTTCTAGCTTAAAAACCTATAGACAGAGAACTGAAAATTATTGGCATTTCCAGTCTTGGTTTCTTCTGTACACATTAGAGGTGAAAAATACATGAATCAAATGAACAAGATTTGGAAAGGAACTGCCAGACCATTAAGTCGGATGTCCCCAAGGGCTACTGGAGTTTGTTCTCTTCCTCATATTCTCCAGAGTTTTATTCAGTTTAGTCTGAGATGTCTTAAGCAAACCATTTCCCAGGGGAAGAGTACTGAGTAACAGAGCCTACTATTAGAAAGTCTTCCTGACCCAAGTCCTGACCGTCCCTTGAAATTTAGCCTCTGAAATGCTCTATGTGCAAATTGCCACTTGTTCAATTAGGACATAAGTTTTGACAGGGCTTTTTAGCATTGAGAGCCTGGGTTTGTAAAGTAGTGCTCTGAGGTTGAACAGCCAATAGAGACATTATACTTTCTTTGAGGAACAATGCTTTTTGGAGAGATGATGACACAACTAGGGCCCTCCACAAGATGAATGTGCTGGGGTACTTCTCTTGACTATTGAGGAGAATATCAGGCTTTATCTTATTGGTTTAGGATGATATAATAATAAGGGCTCACATTTACAGACCAAACAAATATACTGAGTCCTAAACTGTCTCATTTAATCCTCACCCTAACCCTCTGAGGAAGATACAATAATCATCTACATTTTCTAAATGAGGAGGCTTAGATCTGCTAAAGTGATTCACCCGTGATCACACAACTAGCAAAGCCCAGAACTGAAACCAGGCAATCCGACCCTGGAGTCTGTTCTCTTAACCATACCCAACTGTGTATCACTTTGCCGGTTTCAAGCAGACAGACTGAGACCCCAGAGCTCTCTTTCCCTCCTGTGAAACCAAGGTCCGCTCTTTAGGAGGAACCATTAGAAGGGTCCAGTTTGTCTGTCACTGCTCCAAAGGGGGATCTACATGCTTTTCTTTCCTAACTCCCACCAGGGGAACAAGTAGAAGAGAGAATGGGAGCCTGCCAACCTCGACAGATGGTATGTAGGCTGCTCTGGAGACGGGAAGAAGAAGATTTTTGCTGGCTGACAAAGAACAAGGGAAAGAGATTGGAGAGAAGTGTGACATAAGCAGAAAGAGCTAAACTTGAAATATATGTGGAAGAGAGCAAGCTTGAGGGATAAGGACTGCTCTAGGGGACAGATGGGTAAATAGACTTGAAAGGACATTTTTTAAATGTCACATAACTTCAGCCTGGTGAGGAAAAGTGAGCGAGGAGAGAGATGCATTCAGAGAAGAGAGGAGTGAGTTCTTCCCCATAGTGTTTTTGCAGCCTCTCCGCTGAAAGATTTGAGAGTCCTTTGATGGGTCCCCCTACAAAAGGAGATAAGAATTCACATTAACTTTGGAAAGAAACTTGCCCCAGTCACTCTACATGGAGTCTGCCTAGCAGACGAGGAAAGATGGAGGTATTCTTTGGAAGCTTGAATTTTATCAGGCCCTGATCACTCCTAACTGAATTCCAGAAGGAGGACAATGAGATGTGAGAGAATTTCTGTTCAGTCAAAAACTTAAGAGATGCACCACTTGTAACCATGCTACAAGGACCCTCCTACATCAGGGCTGGGAGCACACTGGTGGTGGGAGCGGTGTCCCACATACTCCCCTTTTCCTTTTTCCTCGCAAGCCTGTCTTAAATTATGTATGCACATGACTTAATGTTGAGATGGTTTATTCATGAGGTTGCCTTAGGAGACAGGAGATAGACAACCTGCTTTTGTGAGGGTCTCTCTGGAGAATGGCAGCTGTACAATGTGTTACTTCATCAAGCTCTATGAGGACAAAACATCTCAATGTAGAGGCCTCTGTTTAAAATAATTATCAATGTTACCCAGTTCCCAAGTTGAGCAGCATTCATACTGACAAAATTGCTTGAGGTAAAAAGATCAAAAGATTCCTTAGCCCCAGACAGGGCAGGTCTGTGTTAAGAAGGACGGATTCGTATCTCTGGTTGTTTGGATGTGTAACAAGCCTGCAGTTAATTCAGTATCCTGGAAATAATTTACCATTGTTGGCTATGGTTCTTTTCTGGAAGAAATTGGGGGTGACCAAATGAATCGTTCTGCTACCTTTCTACAGCATTCACTATGGACAGGGGCTTGGCCAGAGGCAGGGCTATCTTGGGCCCTATGCTGGGAGGTTTGGGTACTGAAGGTCCCAATGACCAAATGGACCTTGTTGACAAACTTGTCTCACCTATCAGGTGACTCCATGGCGGAAAATTTTGTTGACTGCATCACAGGGAAATCCAAGGTATCTTTTTATTTTTTTTTTTGCAGTTTTCTTGCTAGCAGACTTTGGTAATTTGTTTGGATTTTTGGAATCAAATCTAACTGGAGCTATTGTTTTTAATTAAGATCACACTAGGCCGGGCTCGGTGGCTCAGCCTGTAATCCCCCGCTTTGGGAGGCCAAAGTGAGCGGATTGCCTGAGCCCGTGGGTTCGAGACCCACCTGGGCAACATGGCGAGACCTCATCTCTACAATAAATAAAAAAATTAGCCGGGTGTGGTAGCACATGCCTGTAGTTACGGCTACTTGGAAGGCTGAGGTGGAAGGATCGCCGGACCCTGCAGGTCGAGGCTGTGGTGGCCGGGAGCGGCCACTGCACTCCAGTATGGGAGACAGAGTGAGACTCCAACTCAAAAAGAAAAAAAGATCACACTAGATACCAAAGACTGAGAAGACTATGTGGGTGGGAGAGGGGGATAAAGAGTGGTTGGTCAATAGATATAAACATACAGTTCAATAGAAGGTAAAGTTCTAATGTTCAACAGCAGAGTAGGAGGCTATACTTAACACGGTGTATTGTATATTTCAAAGTAGCTAGAGGAGAGGACTTGCACTGTTCCCAACATATAAAAATGATAAATACTCAAGGTTGTGGATACCTCAGATATCCTGATTTGATCATGACACATTCTGTGCATGTAGCAGAATCTCACATACCCCATTAGTATGTAAAATATTATGTATCAATAATACAGTTTTTAAGGAAAGAGAAAGATCACACAATGTATAACTACAACTCTTAATTGCTTTAAGACATTTGTATTGTTTTGTCACGGTTAGGACTGGATTAAAGGCACCAAGTGTGTCTCTCCCTCATCTTCCTGAATTCTGGCTCTCATCCCCTTTCTAAGTATCCTCTTGAGCTACCAATTTCTCTACCATTAATTTGTGCTTTGTCCCGAATTAACACAATTGAAAATGAAAATATAAAAATGAGTGTATTTTTTTAGAAGGTACAAAGTTCTATGGGAAAAAATATAGCAGAAAAGACTGGAGCACTGGAGGAGGGTTGCAAGATTAAATGGGAGGGTCAAGGTAGACCATAGTAAAACTTAGAAAAAAGGTGAGTGCTTTGCAAAGGTATGGGTGAAAGGGATGAGTTTTATTGCAAACCTATATGCTACAGTTTCTACTCTTTAAAAAAAACTCTCAGGGAAGATAGGTGTGGGTTTATGTTTTCTAAACAATTACTGAGTTCTTAGCCTATGCATATACTTAGCAGGAAGCTCTGTGAATGAACACAAATGTATAGTGTCATGTATGCTCTAAGACCTCAAGAAGCTAGGATAAAGCCTGCAAATCTCAGAATTTAAGAGGCAATATAAGAGTCAAATAGATATCAAAGAGTGTCATGGGACAGCTCCTAGACAAAACATATGATTTCCCACTGTGAGGAAAGTCTCCAAATATCCAAGTGGCTCACTCTCCTTTTTCTAGTCTTTGCTCAAATGTCACCTCCTCCTTGAGGTTTACCTTGACCATCCCATTTAATCTTGCAACTCCCCTCTAGTGCTCCAGTCTCTTCTGCTCTATATTTTTTTCCCATAGAACCTAGTACCTTCTCACAAAAAATACACTCATTTTAACATTTGTTTTGTTTATTGTTTGTCTCCGCCCACCAAAACTTAAGCTTCACAAGGACAGGGGTTTTATCTTACTTTATTTTTTTCTCCTTTGTTCACTAGACATTTCCCTAGCTCCTGGAAAGTTCTTTGCACCTCAAAAGAGCTCAATAAATATTTGTTATTCTCATTATATGAGCTTAGAATTGAACTAGATGAAATGAATATGAAGCTAGATAAGTTACAGTACCTGCTGTAAGGAACTCAAACTACAAAGATAAGAATCATAACAGCAAATATGATAGTTGTTATTTATCAAGCAATTATGGGCCAGTCACTGTGCATAGCTTGTTTCACTATTTCATTTAATTTTCACAATAATCCTTTGAGATATTATCTCTGTTTTACTGATGAGAAAACAGAGGTTCAGAAAATTTAAATCATTGGCCCCAGGAAACACAGCAAGAAAATAGTTGTGCTGGAATTTCAGCCCAAAACTCTTTCACTCCAGAATTCATGAATTATTTTTTAATCTTTTACATTATAGAAGATTTCCAAACATATACAAAAGTAGAAAAAAAATCATATTATGAGTCTCTATTTACCCATCACCCAGCTTCAACCACCAGTGATAAATTCACTGCCAAGCTGGTTCCGAGAGCTCATGGTCTTAACCACTTGTAATGTGGTCAAATAAGTGGAATAGAACATTTTCCCTGTAAAAGCAGAAAAAAGTGGACTTTTACACACAGGAGTGGTTGGGGAGTCCTTCCTCCACCACTCACTGAGGTCTACTTTCATTAAACTTCCTGTCTTCTTCTTGCTGACCCTCCAGGCTCCCTGTGAAGCCCTGGGAGTTGGAAAGCTGTCCCCACCATCTTCCTGACCCTGTGCTCATGATGTGTGAGATCTGATCCACAGAATAATGGCACGAGAACTCATTTTGCTATACTTACATATACTTAGTTTGGGAAGGAAGAATTCCTGCTCAACTTCATTGTTGCCAAGGGGTTTGGGGCCCAGAGGAACAAGTGCAGAAATGCAGAAAAAGCAGTGGAGGACCAAGAGCAAATACCTCTCTGGGCTTCTGAGGCTGGTGGCTGATGGTAGGTCAGCCAGCCTGGATGCACCACAAGCATTTTCTATTGTGATGTGGGTACAACATACTAAAGCAGGAAACAGTCAACTTAGGGAAGTCACGGAGGGGAGGGAGCTCTGGGAAGGCTGATTTCCAAACATCCAGTAGAATTTTAAGCAGCTTTCTCTAGGCATCTATCATTGGAAAGTGTCTCTCCTGCCTCCTCTTCTCCTTATAAGTTTCCTAAGTGGTTGAGAGGAAGAATTAGGAGTTTCAGTTAGACACATCTAACTTGGGTTCAGTCTCTGCCTCTCCCACTTACGTAACCTCAAGCCAAATAAAAACCTGCCTAAATCTCAGTTTATAGATCTTCAAAGGGGCATACTCTTTAGTACACATTTGTGGAGCATCCAAAATGATACCCAGAGCATGCCTGTTCTTTGAGAAAGTCTCCCTCAGTGCAACGTGATACTTCTTCAGCATTCGTTAATGAAGAAGATGCAGAGTTTCCCAGTGGGATATGCTTATAGCTAACATGATTCATATCTTTACAAAGGAGAAAATTAAAGTAACCAGTAATCCTGGTTGGACTGTAAACCCTACTGACACACATTCCACATGCATTTTGGAAGAGGTCTGGGATCTGGAAGCCAAGGTGTATCTTCCTTAACTCCCTCTCAATCCCATAGGACCACAATTTTAACCCTCTCCACATTAACACCTTTGAAGGTATTGAAAGGCATGCTTTCACCCCCAGGCCCTAATAGTATAAGGGGCCAATATCCCCTGTGCCAAGCATTGGAATAAGCCGTGTGTGTGTGTGTGTGTGTGTGTGTGTGTGTCTTACAACAGTACAGATATCATTAGCCTCTCCTCCCCTCTTTCTCTATTAAGATTAGGAAACTGAAGGCCAAAGAAGCGAAGCAATTTGCCAAAAGCCAACATTAAAATTGTGTCATCCAGTCCAGTTTGTCCCTTCAGGATGGGGTAGAGTGACAAGGGCCAGGCTACTGTATTCCAAATCAAGGTGTCAGCAGGATGGCCAGGACTTCAACCCAATTTGGGATTTGGTAGGCACAGGATTCTGCACCTAATTGCTATCCATGAATCATCCTTGTCAGGTTGTTTTGCTAAGCATATTTTGTGTTTAAGTACAGCAAAATCTTTCAGAGGTTCAGGTAGTCATTATAATAAATTCTCCGATGAATAAAGGGCAATGATCATAGGCCCTCATGTGCAGAGGAGCATCCTGAGGCACAGAGACAGCCACAGTGTTGCTGCTGAACAGGGCGTGTCTGATGGGAGCTATTATTCTTCCTTGGAGGTAATTTCCAGAACCTTCCTACTAGAAGAGATGCTGTCTGATAGAGCAATTAACAGGGCAGGACCTGGAGGCAGACTACCTGGGTTCAAATTTCACTCTGCCACTTCCTAATTCTGTGATCTTTGGTGAATTATTAGCCTTTCAGTACCTCCATTTCCTCCTCAGTGAAATGGGGGTTAAAAAAAGAATCTGACTCATGGTTGCTCTGAAAATTAAATGAGCTAATACATATTAAAAACATAGAATAAAGCCTGGTAAATACTAATGGCTCAATAAATGATGGTCATTTTAACAAATAATTCTCCAGATTGTAAGATATCCCCCATGGCTAGTGATTTCCCCAACTCTACACACTGTTCATTTTCTCCTTTGGAAATTTAACAGGAATAATATGGATGGGTTGCAATGTCACCCTTGTCCTGTAGGTGCCTCCGGCTTTCTTATGGCAGTGCTTTCCAGACCAAATTCAGAAACATTTACTAGCCATTGGCAATATAATACAATATAACAAATAAGACTTTCAAGGTCAGGATATTTTGGAACTATTTGGTGAAACAAAAATAAGACATGTTTCTTTATTGTAGACCCCTCTAACATGCTGTGTGCATTGTAAACCTCCAAATGTGCATGAGGGGATGAAGGGGCGTGGTCCTCAACTTTTCTAATTACAGAATCTTTGTTTCCTACTTGGCAACCCCTAATCACTTAACGAATGGTAATATTCTACCAAACTGAGTATGGGCAACATTTCATTTGGATTGCCTTAAAATGGTATTTCTCAAAGTGTGGTCTGTATATCATCGGCTTTTAAAATGCATTTTTCTGAACCTCACATAAGACCTATAGAATCAGAGTCTCTGGAGGAGGGGCTGAAGAGTCTGCATTTTAACAAGCTCCCCAGGTGCACATTAAATTTTGAAAACTACCGCCTTAAAGGAAAACACTTCCCTAATTTTGCAATTGTATACATTTGAAATCCTGAATACTAAATATCTCTAGTAGGAAAGCTGGTTGTTAACTTTCCAATAACCCATATATTAATGAAGATGGGTGTGGTGAGGTAGGTAATAAGGTTTTCAATGTTTTGTTTTGGTTTAATCACTGGGAAAAGCAACAACATGTGAAAAAATGGCTATTTTAATCTAAATAATGAAAAACTATTTATAGAATGCTTGCAATATGGCTATTTCTCTACACACAAATTTTTTTTTTTTTATTCGGAAGATACATCTGCAGGTTTGTTACATGAGTATATTGTGTGACAGTGTGGTTTGGGCTTCTGTTGAACCCATCACCCATTACCTATTAGGTAAATATGATACCCAATAGGTAGTTTTAAAAAAAAATTATTTCTCTCTTTTTAATTTCAGGAACATAAAAAGTTTTTCCTGTGCTAGGTATGTGCCAGGAATCTGGGAATACAATGATAAGTAAGACTCAGATTCTGCCTTCGAGGTGTTTAAAATCTATAACCAAGAAGAAACCTAAACATACTGCTTAGCCTCTTGCTTCAGTGTCATTGTAGGACATTGGCTGAAGTCACCAGAGTAGTCAAGTTCACATAAGAGACAGGCAGCTCCAAATTTGGGACACAGAAGACAAAAAGATAATATAAAATATCAATGAAACAAAAAGCCGGTTCTTTGAAATGATGAATAAGATTGATGGGCCCCTAGCTAGACTGACCAAGAAAAAGAGAGAAAAAGCCCAAATAAACACAATCAGAAATGCAGATCAAGTCACAACTGCCCCCGAAGAAATTCAAAAGATTATCAGAGACTACTACGTACATTTGTATGGAAACAAACTCGAAAACTTAAAGGAAATGGAGGACTTTCTGACATCACACAACCTCCCCAGGTTGAAACAAGAAGAAATTGAGACCCTAAATAGACCAATAACAACCCAGAAAATTGACTATATCATAAGAAAACTACCTACAAAAAAAAAAAAAACTCCCGGACCAGATGGCTTTCCAGCAGAATTCTACAAAACATACAAGAAGGAACTGATACCAATCCTATTGAAAGTATTCCAGGCAATTGAGAAAGATGGAACTCTCCCCAAATCATTTCATGAAGCTAGCATCACATTGATACCCAAACCAGGTAAAGGTCCAACAAAGAAAGAGAACTACAGGCCAATATCCTTGATAAACATAGATGCTAAAATTCTCAATAAGATCCTAGCAAACCGGATCCAATAACACATCTCAAAAATCATCCACCACGATCAAGTAGGCTTCATCCCTGGGATGCAGGATTGGTTTAACATTCACAAGACCATAAACATAATTAAATGCATCAACATATGTAAAAACAAAAACCATACGATTATATCATTAGACACAGAAAAAGCTTTTGATAAAATTCAGCACCCCTTCTTGATAAAAACCTTCAAACATCTAGGCATAGATGGAACATACCTCAAAATGGTAAGAGCCATCTACAAGAAACCCACAGTCAGCATACTGCTAAACAGACAGAAATTGGAACCATTTCCTCCTGAAAACCAGAACAAGACAAGGATGTCCACTCTCATCCCTCCTTTTCAACATAGTTTTGGAATTCCTAGCTAGAGCAATCAGACAAGAGAAGGAGATCAGTGGTATCCAGATAGGAAAAGAGGAAGTCAAGTTATCCCTCTTTGCAGACGACATGATTGTATACCTTGAAAAACCAAGAGAATCTGTCAAAAATCTCCTTGCACTAATCAAGGACTTTGGCAAAGTCTCAGGGTATAAAATCAATGTGCAAAAGACAGTCACATTTCTATACACCAACTACAAATAAACAGAAACCCAAATAAAAGCACAATCCCGTTCAAAATAGTCACACCAAAAAAAAAAAAAAAAAAATGAAATACCTTGGCATTTTCTTAATCCAAGAGATGAAAGATCTTTATAATGAAAACTACAAAAACACTGCTCAAAGAAATAAAAAATGACACAAACAAATGGAAAAATATTCCATGCCTATGAATTAGAAGAATCAACATTTTTAAGATGTCCATCCTACTCAAGGCAATCTACAGATTTAACACAATAACCATTAAATTACCGGCAGCAGTCTTCTTAGACCTGGAAACAAAAATATAGAAATTCATATGGAAACATAAACGACCATGAATAGCCAAAACAATTCTCAGCAAAAAAAAAAAAAAAGTGGGGGGAGGTATCACACTCCCAGTCTTTAAATTTTATTATAAAGCTACAATAATCAAAACAGTCTGGTATTAGTACAAGAACAGGCATATAGACCAATGGAACAAGATAGAGATTCCAGAAGCAAAACCTCAATTTCTCAACCTACTCATCTCGACAAATCCTCTACCAACAACCGGTGGGGAGAGGAGAACCTATTCAGTAAATGGTGCTGGGAAAACTGGCTGACCACATGCAGAAGATAGAAGATAGACCCCTGCCTATCACCATACACAAAAATCAACTCTAAATGGATCAAAGACCTAAACATAAAACCTCAATCTATAAGATTCTTAGAAAATGCAGGAGATACCCTTATGAAAGTTGGAACTGGCAACCAATTCCTGAGAAAAACCCCAAGTGCCCACGCCATAAGAGATAAGATAGACAAGTGGAACCTCTTGTCAATGACAAGCTTCTGCAAAGCCAAAGAAACCATCAAGAAAGCGAGGAGACAGCCCATAGACTGGGAAAAAATATTTGCCAACTGTATATCTGACAAAGCCCTAACATCTAGGATCTACAAGGAACTCAAACGTGCCAAAAAGAAAAAAAACAAACAACCCATTACAAAGTGGGCAAAAGATATGAATAGACACTTCTCAAAAGGAGATATACAAGCAGCCAATAGATACATGAAAAAATGCTCAGCCTCACTAGTCATCAAAGAAATGCAAATTAAAACCACACTGAGATATCACCTAACTCCAGTCAGGATGGCCATCATCAATAACTCAAAAAACAACAGATGCTGGAGAGGATGCAGCGAAAAGTGAACAC
>CAUYQG010104607.1:0-21269 GCA_963574415.1 Tarsius wallacei | reverse complement strand
CCCGCCCGGAGCCCGGCCCCGCCGCCCTCCCGCCCCGCCGCGCGCCACTGTCAGGTTGGGCAACTTGTGACCCGGGGCTCCGGGCGGGCCCCTCCCGCCCGCCAGGCTCTCCGGGCGCCCGGGGCCTGCCCCCCGGCCCGGCGGAAAGCAGCCTCGCCAGAAACTTCCCCGGGCCGCGTCGGGCGGGGGAGCCGCCGGGGTCCCCGCGCATCGCCCTTACCTCGCTCTCGAGAGGCCACGATCCGGGCGGGCCGCGCGGGGCGCGTGGTGCGCGGGCGCGCGCGCGCGTGGGGCGGTAGGTGAGGGAGCCCGCGCCGGCGGGGGCGGGGCGGGGCCGCGGGGTGCGGGCGGCGCCGGGCGGGGGGCTGGGCTGGCCCGGCGGGCGGGCGGGCACGAGGAGAGCCGAGCCCGCGGCGGCGGCGGCGGCGCTGGCGGCGGCGGGCGCTGGGCGAGCGCGCCGAGGGGGCGGAGGAGTTGCCGTGGGTTTGTTTACGCATTGCTGCCCGGCTCGGGGCACAGCCCGCACTCCCTGATTGGACACAAACTGGGGCACAGCCTCTCGCCGCCGCCCGCCGGGCCTCCTCCGGCCGCCTCCGCGCAGCTCCCGGAGCGCCCTGCCCGGCACGGCCCGCGGCGGTGCCCAGGCCTGGAGGGGACCAGCCGCGGCGGCCGCCCAGCGCGGGCGTGGAGCCCAGCGTCCGCCCGGGGCTCGCAGTCGCCCACCTGTAGTGGCAAGGAGACCTTGGCAAGGAGAAATCCGAAACTTCTCAGGCTGGAGACTTCGTATCCTGCAGCAGCAGAAGGGGCACTCCTTCCCCCCTCACCCAGACGGAGGGAGCATGCCCTTGAACAGATAGAAGGCAGCTATGTTAATAGGCCTCTCCGGAATGGTCAAGTCCAGGCTTCCTGTATAAACTGCCCACTACTCTGGAGCTCACAGTTCCTTCCCTGCCTCCAGCTTTTCTGCTTCTAATCTCAAATTTGCTCACCCCCTACCCCCTCCCGAAGTGACCTTGCCACTCTGATGCTCAGGATCGTCCGACGACTTGTTATGGCCTCAAGCTTTCATCCCTCAGTCTCTGAGTGGCCAAGAGCAGGGCCTCCATCCTTCAACCTCCTCTCTACTTCCCTACCCCATACCCCAAAGCCTCTGTTTGCAGACAATACTTCATGCCTCTGCCCTTTCACACTGGATTTTGACCCTCTCTTTTCTTGCCAGAAATCCCCTTAGCTGCCTTCCCCTGTCAGACTCTCAGACTCAGGTCCTCTGCCATACCCATCATCGCCGTGCAGCCTTCCCGATCCCCCAAGCAGAGTCCGCCCCTTGTGGCTGGCATCAGTCTGCCGTCCACCACCAGTCAGCTGTATGCCAATGCTGTTCCCCCTAGTCTGTGGATTCTCTAAGAAGAGCCTGGTATTAACAGGTCTCCGCTGATGAGAGAGATGAAAGCTGTGAGTATAATATTGCCTCTGAGTGTTTGCAGCTCTGCTGGGGCTGGAAAAATACAAGAGTCTCCATCAAGAGAGTCTCCAGATAGACCCGTCCACAAACCTCATACACAACTGAGCATGCCTTCCATTTTTTCCTGTGTCCTCTGTATCTCCTTCCCCACCACACCTAGCTGTGTGCCCTCTATACTCACAATGGGCACTTAAGGAACCCTTGGAGGAATAGAATGGAATTCTACAGAGATGTTCCTTAAGCCAAGGCTCACAGTGATCAAAGTGAATAGAGTGAATCATGAAGGAATAGACATGAACCCAGTCATTTTACAGATCATTCCTAGGCCAAGAGCTCCCCCAACCCTGATGGCTAGTGTGAATTTGTCGCTGCCTGATTAAACACTGGGGAAATGGACCCTGGCCCTTCTTGACTCCTGGGATGACTGGATTTCTTTCTCTCTCTAGATGCGCTGCTTACAGTCCCATTAGGAAAGCTGTCTTTGAACTCCGTGAGTGAATCCAAGTGAAAGAAAAGTTTTCTTTCCCAGATGATTTGATAGTAATAATTTAATGCAGCAAATTAGTTACAAGTATTGAAAGAATTAGAATTGTAACCAGGGGATAGTGAGACAATCCTGAGATTAGCAACCACTGAGATTAGTAACCACTCTCTCCCTGGGAGCTAGAGGGACAAAGAGGGGAGGCTTCCAGAACCCTGAAGGGCCTGTCCCATAGTTGCTGGAGCCACAAAGGAGGTTCAACTACTCCTGAAGACACTTTCCAGAGTAGGGGATGGAGAGTCCCCATGGCTTCTCCCTTCCTTCCATCCCCCCAGGGCCACTTAGTGTGGTAGAAAGCCAGAGAAGCCAGTGGACAACATGACAGAGGGCAGGGGTCAGAACCCCCACAATGTGAGTGAAAGCAGTGAAGGGAGAATGCATCTGAGGGCTTGGGCGCTGCACCTGGCTACCTTGGGGACCCACCTTCTAGGTCGGATTCTGCAGTGCAGCACAAGCTTTTTCTTCTTGAGTCTCAGAAGAGACACGTGCTCCCATGTGTCTCTCCTTCCTCTTCCTTGTCGCATTTTGTCCTTTTGCTTCCATTCTGCTTCTGTCCTCTTTTCTGCCATGACTCCCTTCCATTTCCTTTTGAAGGGGTCAACTGAGGCAAGGTAGGCCAGAACTGGGGCTGGAGCCAGTGCTGGGGCCATGGGAATAATGCAAAATTGCAACCAAGTAAGAAAGTTAAAAAAAGTAAAGTTTGTGATTCACCTTTCACAGATTAGAAAGGGGGCTGACACTCAGAGGCAAATGTGGCCTCAAAGGGCCATGAAAGGGTATATTTAAGGGCTTTTGGGCAGGGGATTTTGGCCCAAAGGAATGTCCAAGGCTGCAGGTCTTTGATGTTGATTGTAGTCATATGAGTCTTAGATCTTGAGGTCACTGGACATTATCATCTCTTGCCCTCAGGTGGTAGACTAGATGGGAAGAGACAAGGGGAGGCGGTTTTCCTGCAAGAGACTCTTTAGACATTTGCAATCCACAAACTCCTTGACCAAAAGGTGGTCTTATTATCATTTCTATGGCTTTGGCCAGCCAAAGGGTGATCTTTGACCTTCTGCCTTGACAAGAAACCTGAAAGTTTACTAGAGGTTATTATGCTAAGCCATTAATTGAAAGGTTGGGCTGTCCTGGTCTGGCATTTGACGGAGATTTGTGGAGGGGGTGGGGTAGGCTACTGCTTGGCCTGCAATAGAACAAACGCTTCCTAAAATCTGCCTATTGGAAATTTATCTATCTATGTCTAACCTGTGCTAGATTCAAAGCATGTCAGGGTAAAGTCTAAGCAAAGTGTTATGCTGAGGCAAAAAGACTAAATTAAATTTATTCGAGGTTTCTGTAGGTACCTCCTTTTACCTTTCTCTCCTCTGTCTCCAGCTCTCATTTTTCTCTTTGTGCTCCCATGTGTCTCCTCCTGACTTCTCTTTTCCTCACCATTTCTCTTCTCCCCTCTGCTTGTATAGTTCCTCCCTGGGCAGGATGGCCACCTTCTTCAGCATGGAGGAGATAATCAGGTTCTTACGGCAGGAAACAAGATCAGGACCTATCATGTTCCTGTACTTCCAGACATGGTACTAGTTATTTTACATACTCTATCTCATTTTATCTTTATTCCACTCCTACTAGCTGGGCACCATTTATTATAATCCGGTGGCTTCACTATTGCCTGACACAAGGAAGACTTTGTGCAGGTCACCAAAATCACTGCTGACAGTTCTCTTACTTGTCCTGTTGTTCCCTTCCACCTTTTCTTCTCATCCTACATCTTCCCCCAAATCCCAATCCCCAACAGTCCCACATTTCCACTTTGAATTTCCAGAGATAGAGAATGGCTACTTGGAGGAGGTAGCATTTCAGCTGACTTTTCAAGGAGGGAAAGAATTTCAAACATATGGGGACGGAGAAGGAGAAAGGGCACTTTTGTGGGATAGTAAATAGTATGGTCCCACTGACTGAAGCACAAGGGAAGGTTAGGAAGTGAGACCATATTTCAGAAATGTTTCTTCAGATCTCGGTTCTCTGAGACAGATGACTCAGAAACAGATTAACCATAAATATACTAAATATCTGTGTAATTCATGTATTTAGAATTATAATGTTTTAAAGGCAGAAGGAAACCTCAACATTGTCTAGCCCAATACACCTCGTTTAAGTGAGGGAACTGAGGCCTAAATGACTTAATACCTGGAACAACTTGGTGATTAAACATGGCCATTAGAGTTTGACTACCTGTATTCAAATTTCTACTTTGACAAATGTTAGATTAAATGATCTTGAACATATCTTTGGTCAAGTTTCCTCATCTAAAAAGTAGGGAAAATGATAGAATCTACTTCAGTGGGTTTTCTTGAGGATTAAATATTATTACCTGTAAAGCACTCTTATTCGGTTTGGGCTGCCATAACAAGCTACCATGGACAGGATGGATTAAACAACATATGTTTACTTCTCACAGTTCTGGAGGTGGGAATCCTGACATCAGGGCGCCAGCATGGCCCCTCTTCAAGAGTGCAGACTTCTCTTGGTATCCTCACACAGCAGAAGGTCATTGAGTGGGAGCTCTTTGGGTCCCTTTTTTAAGGGCACTATTCTCATTCACGAGGACTCCACCCTCATGACCTAGTGACCTCCCAATGACCCTGCCTCCCAACACTATCACATTAGGGGTTAGGGTTTCAACATATGAATTTAGGGTAGACATAAACATTCAGCCCATTATAAACTTGTTCCACAGTGCCTGGCATATAGTAAGTGCTCAATAAATATATATGAATATTATTATGATTTCCCAAGGCTATCTAGCTAGTAAATCCTAGAACCACAGGATTTGGAAGCCCGAAATGATTGTTCTTTGTGTTGCTTGAAGCTATGTCTTATAGTGTTTGTTTAATGCCATCTGCGAAGATATGGTACTCCTCTAGCTGTTTAAAGAAGCTCTCAGTTATCTTTCTAGCTCTGATTACTCTATGTTTCCTGCTTTCTGCTTCTGTCAGCCTTGGTTACTGCCATCAGCCTCGACAATCCTGGCATACTGTGAAATTCCAGGGGAGGAGGGGAGCACGAAAAATTAGCAATAATCAATCATAGTTTACAAGTTCTGATGTAGCAAAACTTTACTAATTTAAATTTCAAAGGACCCCCCCCCAAAAAAAATCACTGAATTAAAGGGATTAAAATTATCTGTTACTCCTTAGCCTACAGAGTGTCAACTTCACCAGTTTAAATTTTAGGAGTACTTTAGGGGAACTCATCAGGACCAAGAAAAAAAACTTTAAGTTCAGAGCATCTGTCTAATTCTGCAACAAAATTGTGATGAGAGAGAACACTTTGTCCCTCCGCCTTTGCTTTCTTATTCTCTTTTCCCACTTTTCAAACTCCCCCAATCCCATGAACCTTATGTAGCCTCCTCTTTCTGGACCGTAAGCATCTTGAAACTGAACCACAACTTACTTAGCTTTTCATCTCTAGAACCTAGCTCAGTATCTGGGATACAATAGACGCCCACACGTTGCTGAACTGACTGGCTTGAGCAATGCTACACATACCAAAGGAATCCCTTCCTCCTCAAATCTTTGTCTTCTCAGTTGACTGTCTGTAACTAGTTGTCATCCTGCTCCACTAATTCACCAGAAAGCATCGCAACAGCTGAATGTGAAATAAATGTGCATTTTACAATACAAAGTACATTTTAAGGGGTTTATTTTAATGGTGTAAATCCAGGCAGTATTTTAAGAGGATCAGGGAGACATTTTTGGGGCAGCTGGACTTTTCCGACACCTTCGCATCACAACACACAAACCGAAGCTTATCTCTCTTCTAAATAAAGGCTATCTTAACTTTCATTGTTGCATATTTTACTTTAGAGTTTTTAGATTGATTTGTAGACAGCCTCTATTCTACATATGACTGTATTAATTATCCTTCCTAAGACATTTCTGAAAAAGGCACATTTTTCTTAATCTGCAGAAGTCAATAATTGTCCCATTTTTCTCCTTCACTTCAAAGCCAGACTAATGATCCAATAACTTGATCACTCACTGCCTCTTTAATTCCTGAAATCTACATTCTACTTTCTCTAATTTATTTGCATGCTTCCTCTAGGAAATTGAAAGGAATCAAAGGATTAATTCTTGATCAACTACTCATTTGATAAAAGACAAGCTGAAGAACAGAAATGTTAGTGGTAGAATCTCGAGTTTCCAAAGCACTCACTCCCTGCTCCATTCTCTTACAATATGAGACATATCCCCCCAAAATGGAATTTATTTATAAAAATTATGTATTAGCCGGGCTCGGTGGCTCAGCCTGTAATCCTATGCTTTGGGAGGCTGAGGTGAGTGGATTGCCTAAGCCTACGGGTTTGAGACCCGCCTGGGCAACTTGGCGAGACCTCATCTCTACAATATATCAAAAATTAGCCAGGTGTGGTAGCGCACGTCTGTAGTTCCAGCTACTTGGAAGGCTGAGGCGGAAGGATCACCGGAGCCCAGCAGGTTGAGGCTGCGGTGGCCGGCAGCGGCCACTGCACTCCAGTCTGGGCGACAGAGTGAGACTCCAACTCAAAAAAAAAAAAAAAAAAATTGTGTATTTATTCTTATGTGTTTAAACTTAAGTCACCTTCAGAGTACTCTGTTTGATGCAATATACCTATCAAGATGCCTTTCCCACTGCTCAAAACAGTTTTTGAATTAGTCAATTTTGAGTCTTTTAGTGCTTCTGCCATTTTTTGTTTCACCTCTTCCACATTGGCAAAATGTTTTCCTTTGAGGGTTTTTTTAATCTGGGGAAACAGAAGTTGCTCAGAGTGAGATCAAGTGAAAAGGGAAGGTAGAGCACAGGGGTGATGCCACTCAGTGCAGTGAGGGCAGGTGCATTGTCATGGTGGAAGAACCAGTCATCTCTTTGCCACAGAAAAGTTCACTAAAGCCAAACACAGCCTTTCACAACAGCACTAGCTGGTACACTGATGCTGATGGGTTCCTAGAACACTTACATAGTGGGGGAAGCCTGTACTACAAGGGATCCATCCTTCAAAAGATAATTCTGTTTTTTGGGGGGATCCCCCTCATATGTCTTTAAAACATACCTAAAAGTGCCAGGCACAGTAGCTCATGCCTGTAATCCCAGCTCTTTGAGAGGCCAAGGTGGCAGGATCCTTTGAACCCAGGAGTTTGAGACCAGCCTAGACAACACAGCGAGACCTCCTCTCCACAAAAAAATAGAAAATTAGCCAGACGTGGTGGCATGCCCCTATGGTTCCAGCTTCTCGGGAGGCTGAGGCAGAAGGATCGCCTGAGCCCAGGAGGTCAAGGCTGCAGTGAGCCGTAATCTTGCCACTGCACTCCAGTCTGGGAGACAGTTAGACCCCAATTCAAACAGAGAAGCAAACAAACAACAACAATGAAAGAAGAAGAAGAAAAAATACACATCTAAAAGTGAACACCCCATTGCCAATTCCCTCCTGATGTCCCTATTTCTGCCTGTCATCACCATCCACTGGGCACTTTAGGATTAAAACAGGTGATCTTTGTCACCTCCACTTCCACTTCAGGATGTCTCTCTCACTTTTTAGTCTTTTTAAGTCTGAACTGGCCCATAGTTCAGGGCATGTTTCCTTTACAACTGTGTTATTATAATAGGTTGCCACTGGTTTCACTGTCTCCAAACTCTTCCTCTTACACAGATTGAACCTAACAGAATAATCTTAATATAACTCAAACATTTTTATAGTTATAATAAAATGGTGCCATTTTGCTGTATAAATCAAATTCAACATGCATTTAGACTATCAATAAGTCTATGAGTTAATTATTGTCAAGCCTTTCTAATTCTGAAATATATAGAAGTAACTAGCTGTGTGATCTTGGGTACATTTGACTTCTATAGACCGCAATGTCCTCAGTCTGTTAACTAGTGATATTATTAGTATAGGTGCCTAATTCACAGAGTTATTTGAGTATTAAATGGGATGAAAAATGTAAAGTACTTAATAATAATGGGTTGTAATAGCTAATATCTGTTGCGGTCATACTGTCAACCAAGAATTATTCTAAGCTCATTAAATAAATTATGTCATATCAATGCTATAACATAGATACCATTTATTATTCCAAGCAAGAAAACTGAGGCCCAGGGGGGCTAAAAAAACTTCCCCAAGGCCCATCAGCTAAGAAGTGGCAGAACCAGGATTCAAAACTGGGCACTCATACCTGGGCAAACCTTTACACCACTGTCTGATGCATAGAAAGAACTTAGTACATGGTAGTTATTTTAATGTTATTGTTTATTATTATCATAAAGAGAAGAGGAAACATTTTCTCTGATGTCTCCCCCAGATTCTTTTCTGAAATTGAGCCTTAGCATCACTTTGGGAACGGATGGATAATTCTTGATAATTAAATGTGCTGGGTACCACTTGTTTCTGCTTCTCAAAGAGAGGCAGGAGGATGATTGGGGTTCTTACACTGTCTGGATCCTGTAATCATCCTGATCCTCCCCATTCTCACTTTGCCTTCCATAATGCAGTATTCTTGATAACATGGAAATCACACAAATGTCTCTGACACAGGCATTATTCACAGTGACAGGCCAAAGATTTGTTCTCTTATTGTCCCTTATGGTTCCTTCAGGGCTTTCTCATGGATAGGACCAGAAAATTCTTTGTCTCTAGCTCTGATCTTCTACCTCAGACATTTCTGGCCTCAGAAGACAATTTAGGAAAGGGAATTTCTCCAGTGACTTTCCGGTAAATAATTATTTTGTTTTCTACTATATATTAGTATTTTATTCCTTTCCCTTAGGGCATCTTTTGCACCATGATCATCAGACGGTCTGATTTAAGGATCTTCTGCTGGTTGATGATGCTAAAAGTAGAACAAAACACCTTATTACTGGTTGTGAAGCCCCTTTCCAGGTGTCCCATGAATTATTTTATTTCTGCATTGTACATGACACATCATGCCTGCCCTGCTCCCTTGCTTTCCTTGAGTGTATGTGTCTCCCCTTGAGTATCTGTTTGCTTATATTTGAGCATCTGGTCTTTTTGATTCATAGCAAAAATTGACCTTGGCCCTCTAATAATCAGATTTTCATAGATCTTAGAATCATAAAATACTAAAGCTGGAAGGACTTTTGTAGATAACAGAGACCAACAGATTCCCTTTCTAAGTGAGGAACCAAGACCCAGAGAAGCCAAGTGTTAACTGCAAAGGTAAAAACCTATGACAGAAGGAAGCTAGGACCAGACCCTAGACTTTGGCTTCATTTGTTTCTTATGAGTTGGAGCAGGATAGCTGGAAATAATAATACGAGGAATTCACAAGTGTCTTCTCCCCACATGTTTACATTTTCATATCTGTGGTTTTTTTAAATACATTTTCAGGAGACCTAAATAATAGGAATAGGAATTCCATAATTGAAAATATTGAGGCATAAGAAGACAGGAGTTACAGAACTGGGACTGTGTCCTTTAAATATCATTTTTCTTTCCCAGGGAACTTTGTACAGTGCCTTGAACATAGCCAACCCTCAACAATGTTGATGACAATGATGGTTAGTGATGACCATGGCTCGTATCTCATATTTCTCTGCTCTCAGTCCTTTTCTAGTGTGTGTGTGTGTGTGTGTGTGTGTGTGTGTGTGTGTGTAGTTCTAGCTATTTGTGGGCTTCAAAACTTGTGGAAGCTTATCTCCTCTAGTTGAGAGGTTTTTTTTTTTTTTAAATTTTCATTGTTTTTGCTTTTATGCAGGCATTAAATGGTTATTTGGTAGCTGCCTTCCATAGTCATAACTTTATATAATTAGAGATTTACCCCAAAGCACAGACACACATTTTGAAACCTTTCTAAACTCGAGGAAGTATATTCCTAAAATATTACCAGTTTTGCATAAAAGCAGCATTCTCTGGTCAGGTAGTTGGGAAAAATACTGGGTAAAAAAAAAATTAAACAATTTAGGGTTGATTGTTTTTATAGACCTTCTCAGGATCTTTAAAATCCTGAATTTCTAAGGGGCCAGGGTGATTAAAATATGAAGAATTCTTCAAATGTATTTAGACCATAATAGCATGTATCCATTGAACATCTTTCTAATGAGACTGATGCAACATGGAACAAACTTTGGGAAGTGTTAAATACTCTGTAGGTTTCAATTACAGTATTTAGTGTTCTGTTTGTTCTAAAACTAACTCTTTCAAATGATCAGATAGATGCCTTTCTCTAGTGTTTGTTTTCTTCTATGTAATGACTGAGACTGTGCTTCTTCTCATTATTTGTCATTTCAGGACTTTAATGTTGTTATATCTCAGCCTAAATTTCTCCAGACAGAGAAACCATAGGCGGTTTTAACTCTGACCTCTTATGTGAGCTGCCCAATTCCCGTAATATTTCAACTGTCCTGTTCTAATCCACGGTTTTCAAGGCTCAGAGTCAAAAAAGTTAGTGATTGTATGGGTAAAGATATCTGTGAGAACCTTCACCAATGTCAACTTGATTATTTATTTCTCATAAGATGTGGGTAGATTTGTTTTTGTACTTTGAAATTTTCTGATCTGCTTGAATTTTTAGCATATTGACAATTTATGCTTTGCATGACTACAATAATGTAGTACATAAAAAGACCAAAAGATAGGAAATTAAACATTAAAAAGTGGGGGAGGGGGAGGGGAATGGCTACAGGACTTATTGAGTGAGTAATATGGACCAGGCATTGTATTAACAGCTTTATGTGTAACAGTCTACTTAATTGTCACTACACCCCTAGGAGATAGGTGTTATTAGTATTTCCACTTTTCACATGAGGGAGAGCTGAAGTAACTGCCCAAGAAGTTCCCATGTTAGGTGGGAAGTGGGGAAATTGGGAGCTGGGATTTGAATCTGATTATGTTCAACTCTTAACTGTTACCTGGCACTGCACTTCTGGTGTTAGTTCCTTTTTATTTTTATTTTTTATTTTTTTGAGAGGAGTCACTCTGTTGCCCAGAGTGCTGGGGTGCAGTGGCACAATACCAGCTCACCACGGCCTCAACCTCCTGGGCTCAGGCGATCCTTCTGCCTCAGCCTCCTGAGTAGTTGGGACTACAGGTGCGTGTCTGGCTAATTTTTTTTTTAATTTTTGTAGAGACGAGGTCTCCCTATGTTGCCCAGGCTGGTCTGGAACTCCTGGGCTCAAGTCATTCTTTCGTCTTGGCCTCCCAAAGTGCAGGGATTACAGCCACCGCTCCTGGTCAGTTCCATTTTTTACGTGCTGCCTCTCCAACCAGAATTCTTTAAGAACAGAGCCCATACAGCCTTCAGTACATTCTTCTGGGCTTTGGCACAGCACCTGGCGTACTGTAACCAATATTTACTTGCAAAGAGAGATTAAGCAACTTGCCCCAACCATTCAGGTAGTAAATAAAGGGTCCAAGTTTTGAAACCATCTCCTGTATTACAGGCCTCACACCCCATGGAGTTCTTATCAGGACCAGCTCAGTGCACCAGGTGAGGCCCCCCTCTCCTTTGATGGCACCCTCGTTGGACTTGTGAGCATCCTAAACAGGGAATTTTGTCCACCCCAGCCAGTCGACATTCATTCTGCCCCCCGCCCCCGCAACATACAACAGTGAATTCAATTCACCAGTAAAAGGCCAATACCCCGGGTAAGCAAGAAAGCACTTTTGCTGCCCTTTGCTAATTTTATGGGTGGTGTTAGGACGATGTTCTCTACTCCAGCTCTTCCCACTTGGGAAGATCGAAATCTCTCCATTTAAAACTAGAACGCCACGACAGTCGCGAGGGGCCACCCAGCCACCCCGCCGCACCGTGAGCCCCACGCGCGGTACGGTTGGAAGGGCCAATCGGTAGTTCAGGGAGGCCAGCCACCAAAGGGTGTTTATGAATCAAACGTGGGCACTCCATCCCCGCCCCCCAGGCAGAAACGGCGGGTACTCGGCGCCCCCCCCCCCGCAAAGAGTGCCCCAAATCCCCGCGGTCCGCTGGGTTGTGGACGGCTGGACGCCACCTGGTAAAGGTTTTAGCGACCATGTCTTTCTCCGTGACCTTGTCCTCCGTGACATTTAGACCCAGCAGTTGCCCCAACATCCTGACCAGCTGGAGTTCATTTTCTTCGTGTGGGTTTCCTCTGAACTTAATGTCAAGTTCGAAGGGCGCTGCTGTAAACCCCCACAGGAAGGCCTGGACATCTCCGTGTCCTGACTCTAGGGTGGAGCGAAGCCAGGTCCCCAACGAGAAAGTGAGCTGGCTGGATGAGTGGCCAGAGTACCGCCGACCTGTGGAGTACACTGCCAACTCTGTCTCAGCCGGGTACGTGTGGGCAGACCCCAGACGGGTGAAAGAAACTTCTCTCCTAAATTTAACGAAAAAGAAGGAAGTGTGGAGAGAAGGAGACAGAATGACTTGTATGAAGTTGAAAATGGTAGACCCAGAAATCCTGTGGGTCGGATGGGGCTGGCAGGCCGAGGTCTTCGGGGGCATTGGGGCCCCAATCATGCTGTAGATCCCATCTTAAGCAGGTGGAAAAGGGATAGCCAGGGAAACAAAGTGGCCCACCCCATTTCTGGCAAAAATATCCTGCAATTTGTAGCCATCGAAAGGAAGGACTGTGGAGAATGGACGATCCCAGGAGGAATGATGGATCCAGGAGAGAAAATTAGGGGCACGGTGGAGAGAATTTGGTGAGGAAGCCATGAACTCTTTGCAGAAATCCGGGACAGAAACGCAGGAGTTGGAGGAACTGTCGCACACGCTGTTCAGCCAGGAACATTTTGTGGTCTACAAAGACTGTGTGGATGATCCTCGGAACACAGATAACGCATGGATGGAGACAGACACTGTGAACTACCATGATGAAACTGGTGAAACTCTGGAAGCTGGCAATGATTCCAAGAAAGCGAAATGGGTGGACATGGATGATAAACTCAAGCTTTATGCCAGCCACTCCCAATTTATTCAACTTGTGACTGAGAAATGAGGTGCCCACTGGAGTGAGGACCTGTCCCCCAATTCCCATAGATAATGGCTTGGGGTCTCAGGTGAGCCAAAGGCCTTCCAATGAACAAGAGCGAATAAGAAAGCAAAGAGCCCATCACTCCCAACTAAGCAAGACAGGGAGAGTTGCTTCTTTGGTGATAATTTCCAAAACTGAACAGTATGAAGGCTTTGTATGAGGGAACAATGTCAGACAAATATGGGGGAATGAGATCACAGAGTTCTTGACTTTCTAATTAACAGAAGAGGTATATAGTCACATGTTGTGTACATGGTTTAAGTCAATTTATACAGCTAATGCTTCTTGAAGAATTGTAGGTAAAACAAAGAAATCTTCCTTGCTGACCATAGCCTCTGCTTTCCAGACAGTTAGCATTTGTCAATTCTTTCTTCCTTCTGATGTTTTCATGTGGCCTAATCTAATATATAACCTGACTTTTGGGTAACATTTATTTTTCTTTTTTCTCTTTTTTTGTCAGTTTTTAAAATTTTTTTAACTTTAATGATGGGGGGTACAATTCAGAGTTAGTTATACAAATGATGATTGTGCGGTTACCCTTGTTGATGAGGTGTACATTTATTTTTCAAATTTAGCTGTATGTGGTCTTGTATTTGTTGCTTTGGGGTATGGAAGCTTTCTAATTTTTCTTGTTTTATAGAGCCTTAAGTTTTATGGGAAAAGTTCAATCTTTATTTTAGTCTATTTTACAAGGATCAAGTATTTATGAACCAAACAAAAAATGCAGTGACAAAATGAGCTTAAGATCCAGCCTTCTGGTTATCAGATCTCTCTCTGTCTGAATGGAATGGACTAAACTCAGGACACTGCTTTTCTCTCATCTTGGGGGAGAGGACCCTACAAATGAAGATTCCTGTCATGGGGAAGTCTTTATCAAGACATGCATGTGACTTGAGCCTACCGAAAATACAGTTCACATATGCTTTTTCTCAATAAAAACTCATTATGCAAATAGTGAAGGTGTTTATAGTCAGGTTGCAAACACAGAGCTATCCCCCTGACAACTAAGAATGAGGGGATTCCAATAGCAGCAAATAGGTGAGACATAACTTTCCTTTCTCCTCACCTAAAACAATCCAGTTAACTTTACTTACTACATATAGGAAATTAACTCAAACTACTATAGTGAGCTTTTTTGAGTGGAGGGAAAAATAAAGACTATTGCAGGAGTTGATAGCTTCATAAGATCACTACAATAATAATAGTTAACACTTAACACTCTACTTACTATGTGCAGGCCCTTGTTTATGATGACTTATTTATTCCTAAGTATCACCCTATGAAGAAGGTATTCTTATGTTGTAGGTTGGGCTTCCTGGGAAGCAGACTCCAAGAGGGAGATTAAATTACAAGATGTTTACTAGGAAGTGGTCTTGAGATCAACACTTGGGGAAGGAAGGGAAAGAAAGCAGGATTGGCAGAGCAAGTAATTGACCTGGAATGCAGGACCAATGAAAGTCTCAGACAACTCCATATGAAATTCTAGGGTTGGGAAGGCCCTAGATGCCTTGAATTGGTGTGACAGGGTTAATTAAGCCTTGATACCCTCTGTTAATTAGTCATAGGATATGGCTGATCTTAGAAGGAGGTATGACTTTGGGAGAGACACTTTCCTCAACCCAGGCAGTTCCCAAAGAGGGCTGGCTGTCAACTAAGACCATCTTCTGGTAGCACTCTCAGCAGCGGAGAAGAGGAATTCGGGAAGAAGGGGTGTGGGATGAATTGCAGGGTCTATCACATATTGTTATCTCTGTTTACAGATGATATATCTGAGGCACAAAGAGGTGTACTTGAACAAAGTTATACAATCAGTAGGTGGTGCATTTAAGAGTATGGCATAGACCACTGGCTTGTACAGTCCACACCCTTGACCACTGTACATAACCCCTCCCATAATTGCCCCCTATAATCTCCAGATTCCCTCTGCACTCTTTCTTTCTTCCTCCCTCCCTCCCTCCCTCTCTCTCTCTCTCTCTCTCTCTCTCTCTCTCTTTCTTTCTTTCTCACTCTGTTGCCCAGGCTGGAGTGCAGTGGCACACTCACAGCCACCCCAGCGTCGACCTGCTGGGCTCTGGCGATCCTTCTGCCTCAGGCTTCCAAGTAGCCAGAGTTACAGGTGTGCGCTACCACACCAGGCTAATTTTTTTGATTTATTGTAGAGACGAGGTCTTGCCAAGTTGCCTGGGTTGGCCTCGAACCCCTGGGCTCAGGCAATCCACTTGCCTCAGCCTCCCAAAGTTCTGGGATTACAGGCTGAGCCCCAGAGCCTGGCCTGCACTGTTTCTTTACAAAAAAAAGAAAAAGCAATTACCATTGTATCTCTTTATACACGCACATTTGATCAGAGTTCCCCTTTTTAAACTTGAAGGACAGTTGCATGATTTTGTTTTTCTCTTGAAAAGTGCCGTATTTATGTGGGTGATGACAGCTGTAAAAAGTTCATCTGAGAATGCCCATCATTATTCACGCTCAGCAACAAATTTAATACATCACTTTACCTGTGCATTCAACAACTGCTTGTTTTTAGGTGAAAGCCATCTGTCCTGTATATTAGTCTCATCTCAGTAACTTTTCCAGGTGAGGTATTCCCCCTGTCTTTATTTAAATAAGTGAAGCACCTGGTTGGCCTAACATTTTTTGAATGTTCCAAAACCTACTTCATTATGTTTTCAAAATGTAAGCTCCCCCAAAATTCATATACATTTACATATATATGTGTATATTACACAATCATTGGAAAAAAATGAAATAATGATGGTCTAAAAAGTAGCTCAAATTTGATATGTTCAGAACAGAATTCTTGACATTTTTCCCCCAAACTCCACCTAAGTTGAAGGAGAAAGCAAGGAATTACCCTAAGGTTCCTTGCTTTTTCTCCCCGCCCCCCCCCATTCAATCCATCTGCAAAATTTAGCCACTTCTACCTCCAACAAAATACAACCCGAATCAGTTGCTATTTTCTCCTTTCACCAACTACCCTAATCAAGCCACCACCCCTCCTGCTGTAGACTCCTGCATTGGCCTCCAAACAGGCCTCCCTTCCACCAATCTTGTCCTCCTGTAGGCCAATTTCCAGAAAAAATGAAATGACACTTTTTAAAAAATGCCAGTTACATCATGTCCCACTCCTTAAAGCCATCCAATCACTTTCTCTGCATGTAAAATGAAACACAAACTCCTGACACCTGCCTACCCATTCTGGATGATATCTGCTGTTCTGGTCCTGGTAACATTCCACCCTGGACTAGGTTGCTCTTTCTCTTCTTGGCATACTTCATTCTTACTTCTGCCCCAGGGTGTTTGCTTTGCCTTTCCCTGCCTAAAATGTACTTTCCATACAAAGTCAGCTCCTTAGGTCATTCGGGTCACATTCAGATAACATTCCCTCAAAGACAGTTTTCCTGGCCACCTAATTTGAAACAGCCCATCCTGCTTATTTCTACTCCCCTGTCCCGTTTTTCTTTCTACATAGTATTTAGCACTAACTGAAATGATCTTTTATAATTTCTGTCTGCCTTATGAGAAAGTCTGGAAGATCAGGGATTTTTCTGTCTCATTGACTGTTGTTGCCCCAGTACCAAAATAGTGTCTGGCATGTCAACAAATAATTTGTGAGAAATAGCTGCTGTTAGCTGTTTTCTATATACTCTTCCCTTTAAAAAAAAAAAAGTGTGATCATATTATGCTTGGTCTAACATTTTAAAAATTTGTACTTTGAAATAATTTTAGACTTAGAAAAAAGTTGCAGGAATAGTACACAGAGTTCCTGTATAACTCTTACCCCAGCTTCACCAAATGTTGACAACTTATTTATTCATAGTGTAGTTATTGAAACCAAAGAAATTAACATTGGTTTAAGACTTTTTACTATTAACTAATCTATAGATCTTATTCAAAATTTGCTAGTTGTCCCACTAATTTTTTTTAATTCCAGAACCCAAAGATCCCACATTTCATTTAATTGTCATATCTCCTTTATTGTCTCCATTTTGGAAAAGTTCCTCTTTTTTTTTTTTGTCTTTCAGGACCTTAACACTTTTGAGAGTACTGGTCAGTTTTTTAGTAGTTAAGCCTCACGGTTTGGATCACTCTGACATTTTCTCATGAATAGATTGAGGTTACACATTTTAGGCAAGAATTCCAATGATGTGATACTATTTGGTTACACATATATTAAAAAAAGTAAGTGAATTTTTAAATATAATCATTACTAGAAAATAAGTAGGGTATGCCACATTTTAAAAATGTCACTGTGACACTGCTAAAGGAGGGAAGGAGGGAAGAGGAATAAGGGACACAATCACACACTGGGTACCAGGTCCACTATCATAGGGAGAGAGGGCTTGCTAGAAACTCAAACTTTACTTGCACACAATTTACTTATGTAGTAAATTTTCACATATACCCGCAACTCTAAAATTTAAAAAATAACCCCTGGAATTTTTAATTACCGTGTACTACTTTTGGCTTGCATTTTAATATTTTTATGCATGCACACACAATTAAATATATGTACAGCTAACCCTCCCATCCCTTCTCTGTAAGGGACTTGAGGTCTAGGAAACTCTAAATTTCATTGCCTAGTCTATCTTCTTTGTTTCAAGTTCCCAAGATGACACTGGAATGCCATATTATCCTGCTGTCTCAGTTACCTATTTCTACACACAAAATATGCTGCAAGCAATCCCAAAACACAGTGGCTTGAAATAACAAACATCTACTTAATCTATAAGTTCGAAGGCTGATAATTAGAGTTTCACTGGGTGGTTTTTTTGGTAACTACTGAGCTTATGTACATGTCTAGAAATTGGGTGGCCGTATGCTGATCCTGGATAACCTCAGACGGGATGATTGAAGAGAATCTTCTCCATGCCACATCTCTCATTCTCTATTAGGCTAATCCAGGCATATTCTTGCAGCAAATGCAGAGGAGAAAAGGTCAAATGGAAAAACATGCAAGAATTCTTGAGTCCCAGTCTTGGAACTGGCACCAAATCACCTCCCTGCACCCTAATGGACAAAGCAAATGCAATGTCAACCCAAATTTCATGGGTGGGGAAATGACTCCAACTCTTTAGTGAGAGGAAGTAGAAAGCCACATACACGATACAAAGGGGTGAAGAACTGGGACCATTTGCACACTCAATAATTTCACATCCATTGTGCCTTTTTTTCTAATAGATTTGAGACATAATTTACATAGTATATGATTCACCCATTTAAAGCATTCGGTTCAATAGTTTTTACTATGTTCAAGGGTTGTGCAACAGATAATCACTTTTGGAATAGTTTTATCATCCCCCCCACCAAAAAAACCACATAGCTATTAGTAAAAGCTTCTGTTTCCTATCATACCCTCCAGGTCCTAGGAAATCACCAATCTACTTTCTGTCTCTATGGATTTGTCTCTTCTGGGCATTTAATATACATGGAATCACACCATATATGGTCTTTTGTGACTTACTTCTTTGACCTTGCATGTTTTCAAAGGTGCATCCATGTTGTCACATATATCAGTACATCATTCCTTTTTATTGTTAAATAATATTTCATTGTATTGATATACTACATTTTACGTATCCATTCATCAGTTGATGGACATTTGGTTGTTTCTGCTTTTTAGTTATTATGAATAGTGCTGCTGTAAACATTCATGCACAAGTTTTTGTGTAGATATATGTTTTCATTTCTCTTGGGTGTCTACCTGTAGCTAGGTGTAGAATTTTGGGGTCATTTGGTAACTCTATATTTAGCCTTAAAGAACTGCTAAACTGTCTTTCCAAAGTGACTGCACCATTTTACATTCTCACTAGTAGTGTGTGAGGGTTCCAATTTTCCCACGTTCTTGCTAACATTCGTTATTGTTTGTCTTTTTTATTATAGCTATGCTAGTGAGTGTGAAGTGGTATCTCATTATGGCTTTGATTTACATTCCCTGATAGTTAATGATGTAGAGTGTCTTTTCATATGCAAGACAGCAACTTGCTTACCGTCTTAGGAAATTATCTATTCATGTCCTTTGTCCAATTTGATTAATTGCCTTTTTAATTATTGAGTTGTAAGGGTTTTAAAATATATTCTAGGTACAAGCCCATTACTAAATATATGATTTGCAAATATTTTCTCCCATTCTGTTGACTGTCTGTTCACTTTCTTAATGGAGAGTCCCATAAAGCACAACAGTTTTTAATTTTGATGAAATTCATTTTTTTTTCTATTTTTGGTCACTTATGCTTTTGGTATTATATCTAAAAAAGACTTTGTGTAATCGATAGCCACAAAGAGTTACCCCTATATATTTAAAATTTTTTTTAATTTTAAAGATGTGGGATACAATTCAGAATTAGGTATACAAGTGGCCATCATGCAGGTAAAGTTTGGGCCTCCTTTTGGTCCCCTGGTTTGATCAGGTACCCTTATTGATATTATGTGCCCACTCCCTCCCCTGGCAGTTTCTCACTACTGCCTATTCCTTTTTTTATAGTATTATGATAATTGTTCAGGTTCTTCTTATGAGTGAGAACATATGGTACTAAGTTATTTGTTTCTGTGGTAGATCACTGAGTATGATAAACTCTAAATCCATCCAAGTTGCTGTGAAGTCCATAATTTTGTTCTTCTTTATGGCTGCGTAATATTCCATCATGTATATGTACCAGTTTCGATGGGCAGCATGACTGGTTCCATGCTTTTGCTACAATAAACATGCATGTGCAGGTATCTTTTTTATAGAATGATTTCATTCCTCTGGGTATATTCTCAGAAAGGGGATGGCTGGATCTTACAGAAAGTCATATTCTAGTTCTTTTAGGAATCACCACACTGTTTTCCATAAAGGTTGAACTAGTTTGCATTCCCACCAACAGTGTAGAAGCGTTCCCTTTTCTCTGCAACATCGCCAGCATCTGTTGTTTTTTGTTTTATTAATGATGGCCATTCTTACTGGAGTTTGGTGGTATCTCAATATGGTTTTGATTTGCATTTCTCTGGTGATTAGTGAGACTGATAATTTTTTCATGTGTCTGTTGGCCGCTCATATGTCTTCTTTTCAGAAGTTATCTATTCTTGTCTTTTGCCCACTTTTTAATGGGACTGTTTTTTTTTTTTTTCCTTTTGGCATATTTGAGTTCCTTGTAGATCCTGAATGTTAGGCCTGTCAGATGTACAGTTGGCTAATGTTTTTCCTATTCTGTGGGCTATCTCCTCGCACTCTTGATGGTTTATTTTGCTTTGCAGAAGCTTTTCAGTTTGATGAAAAAGTCCCACTTGTCTATTTTACTTATCCCTTATGGCATGGGCTTTGGGGGTTTTGATCAGGAATTGGTTGCCTATTCTGATTTCCATAAGGATATTTCCTGCATTTTCTACTATTCTTAAAGTTTGGAGTTTTATGTTTAGGTCTTTGATCCATTTGGAGTTGATTTTTGTGTATGGTAATAGGGGTCCTGTTTCATTTCTCTATACATGGTCAGTCAGTTTTCCCAGTACCATTTGCTGAATAGGTTAAGGATACTATATAAAAGTTTCAACCCATCAGTGAGAAATATCCATCCTAAACTATGTGCACCCAACACAGTAGCACCAGCTCTTTTATAATGCAGCTACTAAGTAAACAAAAAAAAAGATACTGACTCTAACTGTATATTTTCTTCTAAGTGTTGTGAAATTTTAACTCTTCCATTTTATGTATCTGATCCATTTTGTCTATGAGTTGATTTTTGTAAGTAGGAGTTCAATGCATTCTTTTTTATGTGGTTGGTCCCAGAACAATTTGTTGAAAAGATTGTTCTTTCTTTCATTGAATGGTCATGGCACCCTTGTCAAAAATCAATTGTCTCATATAAGGGTTTATTTCTAAGTGTAAGAGAATAGACTTTCAATTCTATTCCATTGATCTATGTTTCTCCTTATGCCTGTGACACACTGTATTCATTACTGTAGTAAGTTTTGAAATTGGGAAGTATCTGTCGTCCTTTTGCACTGTCCCTTATTTTTTTTTTTTTTTCCTGATTATTTTCCTATTCATCCCACAAAGCTCAACTCAGACATCTTCTTCTCTGGAAAGCATTCTCCCAACTCCTATGGTAGAGTTAATCTTTTATTCCTTTGTGTGGTCTTGCATATTTTTCTATTGTAGAATTCTAATAAGTACATAGAATATATATAGAAATAAATTACATTGGTAGTGCACACCTGTAGTGTGTACTCAGGAGGCTGAGGGGAGAGGATCACTTTAACCCAGAAGTTCATGGCTGCATTGAG
>CAUYQG010104605.1:0-10959 GCA_963574415.1 Tarsius wallacei | reverse complement strand
ACTGTAGAGGTGAGGTCTCACCAAGTTGCCCAGGCTGGGATGACAGGCTGAGCCCCCGAGCCCGGCCGATGGTAGAGTTTTAAGAACAGACCTTTGGCTGGGCTCGGTGGCTCAGCCTGTCATCCCAGCACTTTGGGAGGCTGAGGTGAGTGGATTGCCTGAGCCCACGGGTTTGAGACCAGCCTGGGCAACCTGCAAGACCTTGTCTCTACAATAAAATAAAAAAATAGCTGGGCGTGGTAGCACGTGTCTGTAGTTCCAGCTGTGCGGAAGACTGAGACAGAAGGATTGCTGGAGCCCAGAAGGTCAACGCTGGGGTGGCCGTGAATGTGCATGCCATTGCACTTCAGCCTGGGCGAAGGAGTGAGACTCCAATTAAAAAAAAAAAAGAAAAAAGAACAGATCTTTCTTGATTTCAAAAGCATGTGTTATTAAGTCTCTCTTTGAACTAAAAAAAAAAAAGGAACCTGAAAAAGTAAATTTATTGTCCAAGCTCAGCGTCTTCACTCTTAGGTGTTTTATGGATTAAATCAGGGGTCCAGGGCCCACGTGTATATTTTGAAGTGAACACCAGTGGCTTTTCAGACCTGGTTCCAGCTCTTGCTTGGGTGGGGGGACTGTGCTTCAGGGTTCAGCTTTATGGGGGGCCCTTTATTGGTTAGTCCTGTGCACTTGTTGGGAGAGCACAGTTAGAGCACCCTGAAGTCACCAGGGCAGGAACATTTCAGGCCAGCGGGAGAGGAGGTGACAGTTCAGAGGGAGTCAAGAGTTAGTTGCTCTTTGAATTTTCTTTTGTGCTGGCAAATGCAATTAGGACACGTCCCTAGCCCTATTTATGGAGGAAGGAATTGAAGGTGAAGGGCTGTGACCTGACTAAGCCAGCCCCATGGGACAGAGAGACCCAGGTGGCCTGCAGCTCACCCCACTAAGTGCCCAGGCCAGGAGGCAGATGGCTTCCTGGTAGCAGCCCCAGGCTTTGGCAGTGAAGCTAGGGTAAGCCGCCAGGCTTTGAGATGATTCCCGCTAGCCCCAAGTGCGTGGCACAATGTTCGCAGAGCCATGAGTGGGGGAGGGGGTAGGACAGGAAAAGTGCTGCTGGTGGTCCTCAGGCCTAGCTCCCCAGATGCTGAGTGGAGGCCTAAGAACTGAGTGAGGGCTGAGCAGAAAGAGCTGAGCTCGGTGTTGCCAAACCCTGCCCTGCCGCTCACTCCATCTGGGTGGCCTGCTTCCTCATCTGTAAAATGGGCAGCAGGATGTTTGTGAGTACCAGAGGATGCGGTGAATGGAAAGAGCCTGGCATGGGGCCTGGCCCAGGAAGGGCCAAACAAATAAAGGTTCACCTTGGGGTTCATCTGGTGACTGGATTTTTCTTTGGAGGTTTTCTTTTTCTTCTTGTGATCATGCATGCCATCTCGCTCTGTGATGACTTGTGCAGTTTTGCTGGGAAAGGTTTTACAGTGGAGGGGTCCCCCTCCCTCACAAACACTACCCAGTCCTAGCAGTCTTCAGACAGTCCTGCCTCGGGGGTTACCTCGTCTCTGTGGGCAGAGAGCACAGGTCCCAGGCAGGGTGGAGTGGGACCCTGTGGCTTAGGGATAAAGGAGGGACTTGCAGGAGATCCCACCCCTCCTCCCAGAGGCTGGAGCTGAAGCACAGTTGGGCTTTGTGCAGAGTCATGAGGGGCCGCCGAGGGGGAACTGCGCCTGGCCGAGCTACTCTCACAAGCCTCAGTTCTTGTAAGTGGTTTTGAAAGAATCAGTGGAAAGTGCTGACTGGGCTGTCCTCCTTCACCCCAGAACCGTGAGGCTGTGGCTCCTGGCAGGGAGAGGGGAGAAGCCCCACTAGGAAGCCGCACCCTCATCTGCCAGCTCACACCACCCGGGCATCAAGTGCCTGGTCTGCAGAATGGGTGGATCTCCATGAGGGGTGGTTCTGGGGTGCTGACTCATGTTGGGGCCACGCCTGCAGGTGATGTCTGGTGAAGGGGGGCTTTGTTTGGGAGTGTGCTTGGCCCTGAGATGGGAGGCAATCTGGAGAAGCACTCCCTGCCCTGCTTACTCCCACCTGTGGGTCCTGCATCAAGGTGCTAGGCTTTCTGCCACCACCAGCTTGTTGTGAAGGGCAAAAGTGATGACCAGTTGACACACTTAGAACTGGTCTGGGTTCATCCTGGCATGTCATGCCCAGTCACCCAAGTCATCCTGACCCTGCCCTTGCCCTTGCCCCACATCCTGTCATTTAGCAAGTCCCCAGGAGGTCGACTTGGCAGTACCCCCTCAGCTGCAGGTCAGCTCTGCAGGAGGCCTTTCCTGACTCCCTGCCTGGAGCAGTTCCCTGTCGCCCCACCCTGCTTCTCCCTGACTTGTCAGATTCTTGAAGGGGGATTTCTGGTGGTGGCTGTGTCCCAAGTGTCTTAGAGGGTGCCTGACACAGAGTAACCCTCACTAAACCTTCTCAAATGGATGAAAAATCTATCCCTTCCTACCCACTCTCTCAGGTCTCATTTTCTCTCTCTCTCTTTTTTTTTTTGACTTAGAGTCTCACTCTGTTGCCCAGGCTGGAGTGCAGTGGCACGCTCACGGCCACCATAGCCTCCACCTGCTGGGCTCAGGCGATCCTTCTGTCTCAGCCTTCCAAATAGCTGGAACTACAGGCATGCGCACCACACCTGGCTTATTTTTTGATTTATTGTAGAGACGAGGTCTCACCAAGTTGCCCAGGCTGGTCTTGAACCCCTGAACTCAGGCAATCCTTTTCCCAAAGTGCTGGGATTACAGGTTTGAGCCACCGCACCTGGCCTAGGTCTTATTCTGAAACCTTATCTGTGCTTCTCTTCAGTTTCCTTAGCACTGGCCACATTCTGGGCCTGGAATGGGCCCCCTCCAGCCCCCACACTGTGCTCTGTGCCCACCCAGATCCTCACCCACCACTGCTAGGCCTTGGGGTTGCAGTGCCTGTTTGTTGAACACCTGGCCTGCTCCTTCTCCTGTCTCTGGCTGGTTGGGACATGAAGGCTGAAGGCCGCCAGTGGGGTCTTGGGCCTGCTGTTGGGGAGTGTCCTGCCCTTTCCACAGGGAGCTGGCCAGTGTGGCTGCCTCTCCTGGGAAGTACAGGGCAGGCTCGGGTAGGGCCAGGGATGGCCCTGCGTGAAGGCAGGAGGTGTGTCCTCCCTACCTGGCCTGGGATGCCAACCCCAGATTCTCAACTCCCCAGGTAGCTGTGAAGCTATGGAGGGAGGTCAGGTGAGTGCCCACCGCAGCCAGCCAGATGAGTTTCAGGAGAGAAGCAAAGGGGCAGCATTGGTTTTACCACTGAAGAGCTGACCACATAAGCAGCACCTCTGAGCCTTTGCATGTGCCATTCCCCTGCTTGGAACTCACTTCTCTCTCCTGGAAATCCTCTCTGCCTCCTCCACCAGCCCTCATTAGGTGCCTCTTCCCATCCTTGCTCGAATTCACCCTAGCCCTTGTTTTTGTACCTTTGCTTTAACTGGCTGTGAGCCACAGGGCTGGGCCCTTTCTCTTTAATCCATTGCTGTGTCCTCCCGAGGGGCTAATGCAGTGCCAGGCAAGGCTGTGTCTTGGGGGAGACAAAAATGTACACAGATAGGTCTCTCTGAGGACTTCTGATGGGGAGTATGGGACTCAGTGGAGAGCAGAGCAGGTGTGATGGGAATCCCCATTTTACAGATGAGGAAGCAGTCTAAGATCACTCAGAACTAGACCCCACCCCTGCCACCCTGGGTTGCTCCTCTAAGGGGGCAGTCCTATGCTGGACCTGAGCAGGCCTGGGAGATGCAGAGAGAAAGGGGAGGAGGATGAGTGTGATGGACGGTGAGGAAGGGTGGGCACGGACACCTGTCTGGCTTGAGCTGCATTACACGTATGGAATGCAGAGGGTTTTGGAAATCGGGCAGCAGCGGCCTAGAGGGAGGCCCACAGCCTAAGCCATGGTGGGGGGCCTTTAGGCGCTGCCTGGCCTTGCTGCTCTCTCTGCCTCCTCCTCTCCTACACTGCCAGACAGACTCCTAGTGTCCCTGGGCAGGCCTGGAGTCTGCAATTGGAGCCTGTTCTAGAGTCTTAGCTTTGGTTATATATTAGCCTCATGTAGGTCCTTGAAAAAAAATCCATGCTTGAGTTTACCCCAAAGAGTCTGATTTAAGTGATCCAGAGTGTGTAGGGATCATTTGTAAGAATCTCCAGGTAAGTCTAATGTACCAGTTGGGAAGATGGTTCTGTCTCCTGGGCCTTGTAAACTGTAGGGCCTGGGCCAGGCTTCCTAGCCCTGCATTTCAGAACAGAGGGAGCTGAGGCTCTGAGTGGGATGGGAGTTACTTGGGAACCTTCACCTTGAGGGGGATATCTGGGGAGAGAGAGTTGCTATTAGTTACCTATTCCTATATTACCCCCAAACCAGTCATTTAAAACAGCACAAACATTTACTCACAGTTCTGTAGGTTAGGAATTTGGGAGCAGTTTAGTTGGGTGATTCTAGCTCAGGGTCTCTCGTGAGGTTGCAGTCATGATGTCAGCCTGGGCTGCAGCCATCTGAAGGCTTGACAGGGGCCGGAGATCTGCTTCCAAGTATACTCATGTGCTCGGCAGGATGGTCTGGCTATTTGTAGGAGGGCTCAGTTCCTTGCCTGTGGGCTTCTCCATAGGTTGCTGAATGTCCTCACAACATGGTGACTGGCTTTTCCCAGAGTAAGCTGCCCAGGGGAGCAAGGTGGAAGCCACAGTGTCTTTTATAACCTAGTCTTGGAAGTTGCACTTCATCATTTCTGCATGGTCTTATTAGCTAAAAAGGTCTGCTTGGGAAGGAGCTACACTAGGGCATGAATACGAGGGGGCAAGGGCCACTGAGGGTCATCTTGAAAGCTCTAGAGGGAGCTGCAGTAGACTTTGCTGGGAGCACAGGAGACTGTAAATGTGGTCTGGGGTCAGGGCTAGCCTCACTTGGGGTAAGGGTGATTATCTCCTATTTTGCACTTGGGGAAAATGAGGCTCAAGTGCTAATGGACACTCTCAAGGCCACACTGGTTAGTGGCAGAGGCTGCTGTATGGGTAATTTCATCTTCTCCAGGAGCTTTCAGGAATGGCATAGTCATCCCCTCAGACCCCTGACTGCTGAGTGGGCATGGGGCTTGTCCACCTCTGGGATCTGAGGGGAAGAATGTGACTGTCTACCTGGCAAGCCAGGGACGTCTGCGCACAGACACACAAAGATGAGAAACCAGGGCATGGGGTGTGAGGAACCTGAGGGTGGAGCTGGCCTGAAGCTTGATGGGTACAAAAGAAGTGTGCAGGGTCATCATGCCCAGCTCCTGATATGATCTATTGTCAGAGTGTGATCCAGTCACTAGTTTTTGCTGAAGGTGAGGCTTGGGGTGAAGCTGTTAGGATATGGCATGGGGGAGAAATTGCAGTCCTAGGCTCTGCTCTGGTCCATATCTACCTGTTTCTGTTTCCCACTGACACTGTCGTCAAGGTGCCCTGCTGAGCTTTCTGCACATCAGAAAGACCCTACACTTTCTCTGGCCTCCTTCTAAGCTTTCTTTCTCTCCTTCACTCCCAACTAGGCTTCTAGTAGGATTTTCTCCTAAGTCTGCCCCTGCAGGTGGCTTTAAAACAGCCTCAGACCTTCCGGGCATAAGGGTCCTGGGACGATTAACCTGGGTGGTGTGCATGTCTGTCCTGACTTGCAGAGCTTCAAGGGAAATAGAGATGGGCCCAGTGTGCTCACCTCTCCTGATATGCCTCCCCTCCTGCCCTCCAGTGCTCATGAGGGCCATGTCTTTGGCTTAGTCCCTCATGCTCTGGTCAAGGTTTCCCTCTCCATGCAGCACACGCTTGTCAAAGGCCCCTGGCTTCCCCCTTTTCTTCAAATAGGTTGACAAAGCCTTTTAAAGTTGTGCTTTTAGGGACTTTACACTTTTAGGGAAGCGATGTGGGTAACAAAGATGATGTGTGTGGAGAGAAGTTTAGGTGCCAGGCAGGAAGATGGGCTCTTCCCTATTGTTGGGCTCTGAGGGCCAGAGGTCACTGCGAGTAGGGGGCTCTGCGGAATGAGGTGCCCACGCCTTTTCCCTTTCATGAACTTGGAGCTGGCACTTGGGGCTGGCTAGAGGCCACCATCTCTGGTGCCCCTTCCCCCTCATCACTGGGCGGGTTGTTCAGGCTGAGTTAGAGTTGGGTTGGGGATCCATCAAACACAGGTGTAGGGTGTCTGCCTGATGTGTGTCAAAGTCTAGTCTGATAGTAGAATTGGGGCTAAGGTGGAGGCTGGGTTCTCTGCTGAGATCAAGACTGGAGTTCTACAAGCGAAACAGAGCTCTGGGCTCTAGTAGAGGTGGCACCAACCTCTATACTGGTCTTTTTGGGGATCTTCCTCTCTTTCCCTCCCTATCCGAGATGGCCCTTGCAGGTGGCCACACCTTTTACCATTGTTGTCTCATTTAATCCTCCCAGCAGTCCTACCAGGTAGCTGCACCTATCCCCATTTTACAGATGGGAAAACTTGAGACCAAAGAAGGCCTTTAAATCCCGAGTGGGGCTTAGAGGACAGGTGTGCCCAGGAGGTGGGGTACAGAGGCAGTGTTCTTGGGGTGAGCTCAGAGGTGTTGACCAAGTGTGTCCTAGAGAAGGGAAGACACTGGTCCAGGCATCACCTGGCAAAGGAGAGACTGATCTGGGGCACGAGCCCAGGTCTCTGGGCTCTTAGGCCAGTGTTCTCTCTTCTCCCCTACTGCCTCCTGGGCTCACAGGCTGCTCCGCTCCGTTCCTCCCACCAGCACCCCTTTTCCTTCTTCTGTGGCTGGCCTGGCCTGGCTCAGCAATCTTGCCTCTTACTTCCTGGCTGGAAGTAAGCGGAGGCTGGGAAGGGTCTGACTGTGAGGGGTTGGGGCCCGGCCCCTCCCTGGGGTTGAGGGTAGGAGGAGCCTTGTCAGCAGACACAGAGCCCCTTTGTCTGGGCCGTTGTGCAAAGCAGCTGGTCTGGGATTTCTGGGCATTTTTTACATTTGAAGAATAATTGCATTGTCTGGGGGGCCTCGAGAATCCAATTCCCTCCCCAGACCTGCCAGGCCGTCCAAAGGTGTTCCCCTGGAACTGTACTCTGTGCCCTCCCACCCCCTTCTCCTGTGAGAAGCTTGAGGGAGCGGCCCTCCCAGGAAACTGAGGTGGAGCTGCTGCCCTTGGGAGCTAAGCGTTTTGTTGGGAGGAGAGGCTTAGATTTCCCAAGGTTGGTCAGAGAGGGTGTAGGTTAGCTGTCCCCTCCTGCTGTGAGCACCAGAGCCCTGAACAGATCTCATGGGCAAACGTGAGGCTTAGTGGAGGGAGGAGACTGCTGAAGAAGCACCCTTTTTGGGGTGCTTCAGCTAGTGGAATCCTGGGCCCCAAGGCCCAGTGGGCTAATTGCCCTGGGGCCTTACTCTTCTCTGGGAAATGGGTAAGGAAATTCATCCTGGGGGGACCTGTAGAAAAGTACAGGGTGCAGGCACACTTGGGAATAGTCTGTGGTCAGAGGGGGCCAGAGAAGAGTGGGAGTTTTGTCTCTTGTGAGGGGCGTCTTTGGGAGGGTGTGGAGTACTTAGAGGTTGGCCCCTGGTGACATTGTTTTGTTGCAGTAGCCACTGTTGGAGAGAGAAGTGATGTGCTGACTATTGGGTGGGCTAAGGTGGACACCAATGTTGAGGAGGAAGGGGCACCCCACACCCAGCAGGGCCATTGACCCCCCTGTGGTTCTCTCGCAGGGCTTGACTGGGCTCATTGGGAAGGAGCTCATCAGCTTAGCCTGGGACGCAGCCCTGGCTAATGACTCTTGAGATAACAGACAATAGGATTAACTGAGGTGAGATGCCCACGCTTTGAGGGCAGGCTGGGGGCAGGTCGCTGTGCAGAACTAGAGCGAGGGACTTGCATCTCAAGGGTGACTTTTGCTTCAGGAAACGGTGATGGAGCAGGCCTTGCTGGTGGCCCAGGCAGCACACAGCCCTGCAATCACACAACTGCACAACCACAGCACCCTCCATGAGGATGTGCCTATGTTAAGAGAACTCAGATCCAGCTTCTCTGACATATACGGGAGAGGATGTTTCCTGCTGGCCTTCAGGTGGGCTAGGCTGGGGAGGACCCAGACTTTATGAAGCTGGGAGTCTGTGTGTATATTTGAGGAAGGGGGTTGTTGTAAAAGTACTAAAGCCAGAAAGGGCAGCTGAGTTCAGAGGGCAAAGGTTCATAGTAGGTTCAGCGGCCTTCCCCATGCTTGGCACATAGCAGGTGCTCAGTGAATCGCTTACTTGTCTTCCCTGGTCAATGAGGAGCCTGGCTGTGCTTGTTTTTGGTGGGTGGGGCTGGGGGGTTGAGACTGATGCAGGCAGCGGGGCTCCTGGGGAAGTTGGAGGTGGAAGTGACAGTGATTCAGGCTGTGGGGTTGACATGGCTTGACCAGATGGATGGGGAGGGTCTTCCACTAAAAGATGCCTCCAGGCTTGAGCCTTGGGGCTCCAGTGGTTTTACTTCAATGGGGAAAGCACAGGAGATGTGTGGTGTCCCCAGCTCAGTTCTAGGCCTTTCCAGGAGGGGCTTGGCAGGGCCAGATGTTGGAGACCAGGACTAAAACATATCTCTAGTAGTTAGCCAATAGGAGGCACTTTCTGAGGGTAAATAGGAGGTACATTTCTAAGGGTAACAAATTGGGATTGATGAGAATGTGGGGGTGGTGGTGAGGAAGTGGCATGAGCACACAGCTTGGCTGCTTGTGCCCACTGTGGTCACCCAGCCTCTGAGTCTTTATCCATCTGTCTCTGGTGACCACGCCATGGGACAGAGTTTTTCTTCCCTCTTTTCCTCTCTCCATTTTCTGCTGCTTTCCTCTGTCTGGTGTGGCTTCTTGGGCAGCTTCAGTCAGGGTGGTATTAGCTTTGGACAGCAAGGGGAGGTGGTGGCCTGCAGGCCAGAGAAGTGGCTGTGGGGAGGTGGTGGGGCATCTTGAATGAGGAGTGGCACTCATGCCCTGACTGGCCTGATTTCTTGAAGTTCCCAGGCTTGGCCTGATTTCTTGAAGTTCCCAGGCTTGGCCTGCTTGGGGACATGGGGCCCGGGGAAAGGCTCTGGGCAAGAGGCCTGGGGCTCACCCCCATTTTGCCATGGAAGCCGGAGCAAGAAGGCAAGTGTCTGTTGCCCGCCCTCCTCCCTGCCCTCCTCCTCTTCCCTGCCTGGCTGAGCCAGCACTTTTTTCTTCTCTCCTTTATCTGCTTGAAAAGTACAGGGTGTTCTGTTTCTCCTGTGCATACAGATCAAGGAGCGGATGTTATTTCTTTCTTTCTTTCCCCAAGGCGAGAGAAGGACAGGCAGGCACCGAGGACCATTTAAGTGATTCTTCTTCCTCAATAAGGCATTTTCTCATTAAAAAAAAAAAACCCCAAAAGGGATAGGAAAAGATGACACAAACCAACAGAAAACAAGTTGCCTTCCTATCCTCTCCATCCCCTACCCACAAGATAACAGAATGCCCAAAGATCTAGTTGAGTATTTAGCACACAGTAGGTGTCCTGGATATGTCATCTCTCCCCTTCAGTTGGATCCCAGGGTGTGCTGGCTCATTTCTCTGCCTTCCGTGGACTGTGTGAGGGGCTCTTCTGGCTTTTTGGGGGCACCAGGGGTGAGAGGCTCATCTGGGTTGAGGCCTGAGGAGGGACAGGTCTGTGGGATTAGCTATGAGGGTCACTTGCTCAGGGAACTCATCTGGTTGCTGCTTACCTGCATGGCTCCCACCTGGCACCCCATGTGTGATGTTTGAGTTCAAGGTCTCTGAGAGCTGGTGTGGGGAACTAGGGGTCCTTTGTGTGCTCATCTTAAAGGCAGCATGCCTCTCCTCACTGTCTCTTCTACAACCCGTTCCTAAGACAGTCTGCTCATAATGTGGCCGCAGTACTTAAGTTATTTTTGTGCATGAGGCCCTAGAAAATGCTGACAATCGTGTGACATTCACGTAGAGCCTTATTTGACTGTCACAGCAGTGTCGTGAGGACAAGTTGATGAAACAAGGCTCTGGAAGCGAGGAAGGCAGGTAGCTGGCTGTGAGGGCCCTGCTGGCAGCAAACGCTCTTCTCCTATCTGGCTTCCCAAGACAGGAGCTCATCTGGACCTCTGGTTTTCAGACGAGGTCTGGACCTCTGGTTTTCAGACGAGGTACCCTGGGGAGCTTGGGGGAAGGTCCTATGATGAGCAGGACCCCAGTCTAATGCTTGTTACACCCTGGATCTCCCTGGATCTCGTGGCAGCTTTTCAAGAAGGGGCTCCATCAGTAAGGTGTGGGAACCACTACATCCATCCCGTCCCTTAGTGCATAAAAGAGGTTGCTTGGGTGACCTGCGGCGCTGGGATGTGGAGGTGGGGCGGGCAGAGGCGCCACGTCAGTCGCAGGGTGCCAGGCGGTGTGGCGTCACCGTCGCGGCTGGCGCGTGCCCTCTGGAGCACGCCATGTGTTTACAGACCTGACGCAGCGTCCCGGCTTGGCTGGCAGACATCCGGCGGCATCGCTAACCCTTCCTCCCGCCCGCCCCCCTGGGGCGGCCACAGCCACACCTCTAAATTTAGTCGGCCGGAAGGAGAACCTGGGGGAGGGAGGCGTGGGGAGGAGGAGAGGAGCCAGCCTTGACCCCTGTCCTCCCGGGAGGCAGGCGGGACCTGACACCTCTGGGGAGAGGGAGCGGAGGAGCGAAGTCAGGACAGAAGGGAAGGGAGGAGGGAAGGGCCTGAGCCCGCCCGCCTCCCGACAGGGCCTCGTCCCCTGGGAGAGCAGGGCACACAGGCTTTCTTGGAAGGAGGAAAGCAAGCCCCAGCCTCTGAACCTGGAGACTGCGGCCGGGGAGGGGCTCCGGGCCTCGGGCGCCCCCTCCTGGCCTCGGGGGGAACCGGCTCTGCCCCGAGTTGGGCAGGCTGGGGTCTCAGGGGATTT
>CAUYQG010104602.1:0-17029 GCA_963574415.1 Tarsius wallacei | reverse complement strand
CTGCTGGGCTCCGGCGATCCTTCCGCCTCAGCCTGCCAAGTAGCTGGAACTACAGGCGTGCGCTACCACACCCGGCTAATTTTTTTGATTTATTGTAGAGATGAGGTCTCGCCAAGTTGCCCAGGCGGGTCTCGAACCGCGGGCTCAGGCAATTCACTCACCTCAGCCTCCCAAGGCGCAGGATTACAGGCTGAGCCACCGAGCCCGGCTTACAAGTCTATATTTTTTAAGGTTGAAGCACATATATGAATTTCAAATCAACTATACCGCTTATACTCTGTAATGTGAATTCAATTTTTAGGCCTATGAAACCAAACAAAAAAATTCTACCTTTGTAGAGATTATGATTTCCTTTTCACCCAGCAGTGTTGTATTGCTCTTGATATGGGACATGGAAAATTATTGTGCAGAATTGGTTACTATTATTGCTTTGTTTACCTGAAAAGATAGAAAAAGTAAAGCATGACTGAATTTTTTTTCTCAGTTAAAATCATTGTGGTACCCCAAACCTTGTGGTACCCCTGTTAGGTAAATGACTCTGATTTGTTACATTTATTTCTATAAGTTTGAAGACGATCATAATTTTCACTGTACCATTTACAATCCCCTGCATTAAATAGAAAGTAATTACATTTGTATATAGTAATAAAGACTGTTATTTGCCACTGTTTGATATTGGTTATTCTTTGTTTTTCTAGATGGGTGCATGTTTTTCAAAGGTTTTTAATGGGTGTCCCTTGAAAATTCACTGTGCAACATCATGGATAAACCCAGATACAAGAGGTATGCTTTTATCTGTTATTGTTCTAAATTTTTTTTAACTGGGGCCAGGAAAGCATTTGATTTTATTTACTGAATATCTTTCTGAAGAAAACTTTCATTATAACCTATTTTTAATTATAAGGTAAATGTGTTTGTCTATGCTATTATCAGTGTTTGGGATGACACATAACATTGTTATTTATATTTCACTATATAGTCACTATTTCAATATAGTGAAGCCATATAATCTGTGCCATCCTAATTTTCCCCAAAAGTGTTTCTTCTGCTGCTACACAGTAGTTCTGTATTTTTGGTATTTTGACCCAACCACTTCTGAAGAGACCTTACCTACTGAGGATCCAGGGTTTAGTGACTACCTTAGAGGATCTCTAACTTTAAAAGGGATCATAATCAGAATAGTTGTCATTAGGCACTTACAACTGTCTGTGTCCTCTCGCCGTATATCTGTACCTTAGTATTTATCCATCTATGTAAAGCACACATATATATTTGTGTGTGTGAGTGTGTGTGTGTGTGTGTGTATGTGTGTGTGTGTGTGTGTGTGTGTACTTATAAGAGGTTCATGGCTTCACAGCCAGTTGGTGGTCAAGAGCTCCAGTTTAAACTCAGTTCTGTCTGACCACAAATTTCATCTGCCAGTACTAATCTTAAATGCTGGGCAGTTGAAAAATGCTCTTGGTGTTCTATGTTGTTCTCAACATAACTACAGTTTAGTCTAGAAAAGATCTTGACTTGTTCTTTATATTATCTTAAAAATGGATCAGACAGGACCATGGCCAGACTTTCACTATCTTCTGGAAGATATCGAGTACTCTAGCAGGTGTCCAAGTTGTTTGTTAACTTTTTAATAGACAGGGGTCAGATCTTGAGGGGTTTTTTTATTATAATGCTTATAGTAATAGCCCCAAATAAATAATACTCTGTAAAAATATTTTGAATCTGTATCAGCTGTTCTTGATTGACATTCTCTATGTCAATTACGCATGACCCTCTCTTAAGAGGGTTGTAGAGGAAAGGAGCTGCAGATTCTCTGCCAGTCCTTAGCACCCTCTGCTGAATGAAGAGTCCAGCAAGCTGCTCTTCAAAACCTGCCATCACATTAAAGTTTTCTTTACTGCTTTGAGTGTCTAACCTCTTTGTGTTAAAATCAAAAATAAGTACTACTTATAAATCACAATAATTCTTTTTTAGATGTTAATATTTACTGAATTTAAGGTTATATACATTTTTTTAAAGTATCTTATCAAAATCAATCAGTGAGTTGCTTTTGTTATTTCAGATCAATACTTGATATTTGGTGCCGAAGAAGGGATTTATACCCTGAATCTTAATGAACTTCATGAAACATCTATGGAACAGGTATGTTATTTTGTATATTCTTTTACTTTTAAGTTATTGAAAGCAGACACTGGACCAGAAATGTTTTGATTTTATGATTTGCTGTCTCTTATTCATAAAACCTTTATGAAGCATGTTCTATTCACCACATACTGAAGATAGATTCGCAGTAGTTCTTGCTCTTGAGAAGCTCATGATCTAATAGAGAAAACAAATATGTTAACCAATGAACATAACACTCAGATGTCATACTAGGAATGAGTATAAGGTATAAGCCAGGTCCTTTTTTGGGGAGATGAGAAGGAGGGGCGTATGAGATGGACGGTAAATGATGAGTAGAAGTTTGCCAGATAGAGAGAAAGGGGATAAATATGGTGGCAAAGAGTTATGAAGGAGCATAGTATGGGGAACATTAACTGGACAATTTGACTGGAATGTAGAACAGCAACAAGAGACAGAGCTGGGTAGGCAGGCAGAAGCCAAGACCCAGAGCTTTGGCTACCATGCCTGTGATCAAATCTGTGCTTCTGTGTTTTAGAAGTTTGCAGTGTGGCCAAAGGATAAAGAAGGGTTGATTTGGAGCAGAGGTAGAGGGGACAGAGATAAATTTGGAATTGTATGGGGACATTTTTTTAAAACTCCATTATTGAGATACAATTCACCCATTAAAAGTGTACAACCCCATGATTTTTAACATGTTCACAGTTGTGCAGCCATCACCACAATCCATTTTAGAACATTTGCATCACCCAAAAGAGAAACTCCATAACTGTTAGTAAATATTCCTCATTTCTTCCCCTGTCCCCCAGTATAGGGATGTTTGTGATTGTCACAATGACTAGGGAAAGCTTTTGTCATTAGGCACTCAGGAGCCGGGAACACTAAACAACCTGCAAAGTGGTAATGATGGTATTAATAGCTAATATCTATATAAAGCTTGCACTGTGTCAGGCACTGTTTTTAAATGCTTGATATAGGCTGGGCACAGTGGCCCACACCTGTAATCCCAGGACTTTGGCAGGCTGAGGTGAGAGGATTGCTTGAGCCCAAAAGTTAGAGACCAGTTTAAACAACATGGCTTAAACTATCTCTACAAAAACTTCAAAAAATTAGCCAGGCATGATGGAGCGTGCCAGTAGTACCAGCTACTCAGGAGGCTGAGGCAGAGGGATCACCTGAACCCAGGTAGTCAAGGCCACGGTGAGCTGTGATTGTACCACTGCACTCCAGCCTGGACAACAAAGTGAAATTCCAAGTTAAAAAAAAAAATGCCTGACATATGTTATTTAATCTACATGAAATCTCTCAGAGGGAGAGACTGTTATTATTCTCATTTCACAGATGAGAAAACTAAAGCACAGAAAGGACTGGTAACTTGCCAAAGATCCCACAGCTATGTAGTGACTTAACTGGTTTATGAACCCAGGCACACTGGCTCCAGATTCCATGCCCTTAATTGCTTCACCATATTGTCTCTCCCAGTTGTCTTGTTCCCACAGAGAAACACTGGGCCCAGAGAAAGATTAAAGAACTGGAATTGGCCACATGAAATGAGCAATTCAGTGTAGAGGTTGAGGAGTGGTCTGGGTTAACTTCAGATTTCCCACGTGAGTGACTGGGTGCATGATGGTCACTCACGGCTAGGGGGAGTGAGTACGCAGAAGAGGAGGTCGTTTGGTGGGGATTGACTGTGTTCTGTTGGGTCACTTTGAGTTTGGGGTGCCTGTGGGATGTGTGGCTCATTCTCCTTTGCCAATATGAATTGATTACAAATACAATGAAGAGAAAAGTTTATAAGTAATGATATTTCTTTGTATCCATCTTTTCTCATCACTTTTTTGGATCAGATTTTCTAACAAGATCCTAAATTGTATAATATACTCTAAGTCTTTTAATCTGGAAATAGTATATACAACAAAAAGACTAGAAAGTACATAAGAACAAGGGAAAAGAGAAGAAAAGGATCTTGTTATTTATAATAATTAGGAAGTAAGTAACACAAAGATGGTAATATTTTTCTTGAATATAATGAGCTATCCAAAAAACAATATTATTAGAAACAATACTAACTGTTAGGAACAACATCAACTTTTGCATAGGTGGAATATGCTTTTCTCAGCCTAATTTAAGGGACTCTGAAGTAAAGGCCCCCATCAAGCTCTGCAGTGACTTCCCTCCTTAGACTCTTCACCATTTAAAATTACACTCCTAGAGTAATATTTTCTGAGTGAAGCATTGCCCTTCAAAGTGAAACATTTTTCCCTCCCAGAGGAATCCTAGAAAAGTAGGGAATGATGTGTGAGAGCCTGAATTTGTTCATCGTACTGTGAAATTGAATGATGAGGTTGGTTTTCTGTAGACTCTAGGGGAAAGAAAGTAGGTGGCGTGAGTCCATAGATAGGGAAAGATGCTGAAAGGTGAGAAAACAACACAAATAGGGTCCTGATTTTAAATTTTTGATCTGCTTTTATTATTTACAGCGAACATTTGTTGAGTGCCCAGAGTGTGGTCAGACACTCTCCTAAGCGCTTTACAAAGAGTACCTTTTTTAATTACCATACTTCTCTGAGAGGTACTCTGTTTTACAAAAAAGAACACTGAGACAAAGAGATGAAGTAAATTACCCAAGGTCGCACAGAGTCATTGAGAACCTACTCTTCTTAGCTGTTACATTCTTTTTTATTAAACTGATTATTTCACCCAGAGCCTAAATTGCTAAAGGAAGAAGACATTAGAAATCTAGAAAGCTTTAGAGTTTTTAAAAAATGTAGTTAAAAATGAAAATTTAGAATGAAATCCAACACTTTAATGAAACTGCATAAACCTTTTCATTATTCCTATATTGGTGATATGAAAGGAATTTATGTCTTGTCCTGGTACTTGATATATACTTGTATTAAATAAGCAAACCTACTCATAAATATAACATTTCTTAATAAACCGTAGACTTGGTGCTAGAGAAATACTTTTTTAATTTTAAAGTTGTGGGATACAGTTCAGGATTAGGTAGGTGCATAAATGGTCATATTGGCCCTCGCTTCACCTGGTTTAGGATCAGGTACCCCTGCTGAGGTTATATGCACCCCCTCCCTCCCCTGGCAGTGTCCTGCTGCTGCCAATCCCTTTCTTGTAGTATTATGATAAATGGTCAGAGTTCACTTACAAGTGAGAGCATGTGGTACTCAGTTCTTTGTTTCTGTTATAGATCACTCAGTATTATAGACTCTATATCCATCCAAGTTGCTGTGAAGTCCATAATTTTGTCCTTTTTTATGGCTGCATAATATTCCATTGTGCATATGTACCACTTTTTTTTTTAATCCATTCCACTTTTGATGGACAGCATGGTTGGTGCCATGTTTTTGCTATTGTGTAGAGTGCTGCGGTAAACATACATGCACAGGTATCTTTTTTGTAAAATGATTTGAGTTCCTCTGGGTATATTCCCAGAAGGGGGACTGCTGAGTCGTATGTAAGGTCAATTTTTCGATCTTTTAGAAATTGCCATCCCCTCCCCCACCTTGGGGAGGTGAATCTTCTCTCTCTTTCTCTCTCCCTCTCTCTCTCTAATTTACTTTTAAATAAACTATGTTTTCTAATCTTAAAAAAAAAAGAAATTGCCAGATTGTTTCCCACAGAGGCTTATACTCTCAACCAACAGTGTAGAAGCGTTCCCTTTTCCCCACATACTCTCCAGCATTTGTTGTTTTCTGTTTTATTAATGACAGCCATCCTGAATGGAGTTAGGTGGTATCTCAGTGTGGTTTTAATTTGCATTTCTCTGATGATTAGTGAGGCTGAGCATTTTTTCGTGTATCTGTTGGCTGCTTGTATGTCTTCTTTTGAGAAGTGTCTATTTATATCTTTTGCCCGCTTTTTAATAGGGCTGTTTGTTTTTTCCTTTCAGCACATTTGAGTTCCTTGTAGATCCTGAATTTTAAGCCTTTGTCAGATACACAGTTGACAAATATTTTTTCCCATTCTCTGGGCTGTCTCTCCACTCTCTAAGTGGTTTATTTTGCTTTGCAGAAGCTTTTCAGTTTGATGAGGACCCTCTTGTCTATCTTATCTCTTATGACCCTCTTGTCTATCTTATCTTTTATGGCATGGGCTTTTGGGGTTTTGATAAGGAATTGGCTATTCCAGTGTCTGTAAGGGCATCTCCTGTGTTTTCTAAGATTCTTACAGTCTGAGGTTTTACATTCAGGTCTTTGATCCATATCATATTTAAGCTAAAATTACATTGTTTATTTTTTTCTTCCACATAAATGTGTATGTATATATTAACTTGTTGAATACCTTCTAAAATGAATTTTTGCTAAAAATAACTTAATTTTTAAAGAGTTGGCCTATTGCTTATTTGGTCAATATGTACATATTTACATTGTTACTAGGTACTATGCTCTGTAAACTTTCTACATTTTTTTTAATCAGCTGTTCCCTCGAAGATGTACATGGTTGTATGTAATGAACAATTGCTTGCTATCAATATCTGGTAAGTGTTTTAGATTTTAAATACCTTACACTTGTTACCGTTTGTTATTAGCTTTCATGTCATACTTATTTTTCTCTACAGGTAAAGCTTCTCAGCTTTACTCCCATAATTTACCAGGGCTTTTCGATTATGCAAGACAAATGCAAAAGTTACCTGTTGCTATTCCAGCACACAAACTCCCTGACAGAATACTACCAAGGTAAGGATATATTTCATGATGATTTCATCCTTAGAGATAATAGGTTAGCAATTCATTCTAATAAATACTTAGGCTACAGAAAGTGACAGAGTACTTAGTTTGGGCTCATGGAAATCATGAGTAGTGAAAAAGTCATAAATAATATAATTTAACAAGTGCCTATTGATCACACCCTTGTTCTAAAATTTTTCTACTTTATACTTTGCAACTGCACCAAGCATTTTCTCTCTGAATTTTTAATTCTGTTTCTCCACAAGGTTAAAAATAGTAATTTGCTGTAATTTTACATCGCATATAGTGCCTTTGATTTTGACATGTATTTATGTTAACTTTATAAAATTTTTCTTAAAGTATGGTTTCTAAACCTAGAAAATTAAAGTTATTTATTTAATAAAGATTTTTGCATTGGCAGATAATTACTTAGAAGTTAAGGTTTGCCTTTCTACTTTTAAGAATTTTGTATTATGCTACACTATTTTTGTTATAATATTGGGCCTTATTTTGTTGACTAAAAGGTCTTCAAAGTCTGCATGAGTTGCATTTTACAAAAATTTTATAATATAGCCATTCTTTATCATATTTGTTGTAAGGCAATTAATATAAAACCTTAGCTTTTAAACACCTGGAGACTCTGTTCCCAATTGCCGAGTAAGTATACTATACTGTAGTATAGCTAAGATTTGCCCCTTTGTGTTCAAAATCTTTTTAAAAATTAATCTTTTTTAATGAAAATCACTTAAAAATATGCTGCATGTTTTTATTTTCTTAAAATAGATTATTTGAATTTAATTGGATCTTTGCATGATTTACTCTGAATTGTGATGATAAACTTGAGGTGTTATGTTGTACTATAACCTATAGTTGTAGTTAAGGGTGTGGTCCCTATAATTAGCCACCAGAACGGAGGTTAGGGAATTTCTCTCTTCCCATATAGTTTATTTGCCCCTTTTAGTCTCCCAGCTGCCACTTTGTGCTGCTGTTTGTCTGCTACAACACTTCTCCACCCAACTTTCTAACTCAATAATTCTAAATTCCTGTGGGCACAGAAACCGACCACCTGGCTTGCAAGTATATATAAGATGCACATAAAGTGTCCCCAAGGAGAATAAGGCACATAAACTTGAATATATTCACATTTTCATATATTTTTTTTTCAGAATAGAGACCTTTTTATTTGTTTATAGCTGTGTTCAGTTTTTTTCATATTCTTCTGGAGATACCAAATGTGCACGAGATATCCCATGTACAGATAAGATAAAACTGAAGAAGATCGTGCCTATAATATAGTAACAGTATGATTTTACCTCTAAGGATATTTCCTCTCCAAGTTATTATTTCAGGGATTTTGTTTTAGTCAATCTTATTTTTAGTAACAACCATAAATATGTCCTTTCCACTTTCTTCAATTTCATTATCTAGTAATTAATTACTGTAGAATCTACCCTTAATTTTCTCACTTATTGGCAGGAAATCTAAAAGCCCCTTTAGCAAGATAATATTTCTTAAACGTGTATTAGTGCCATTTCTTCTGCCATACAGTGAGTGCAACTTAAACTTCCTTTGGCTTAACGTCTTGTTCTTATTCTGAGTATAAAGAGCCTCATGTTTCTCATTTTGAATGGGTACTTATTGTACCATATTATGATTCTTCATTAGTAAAACATAAGCTTTGGAATTCCAGTAAATTCGAATTTAAATCCTTGATCATTACTTGCTAATTGTGGGACCTTGAATAAATTACATAACTCCTCCAAGCATATTTAGCTGTAAAATGGAACCAGTGTAGAGTTTTGAAAATGACAAATTATATATATATAAAGACTTGCCATGGCTTTTGGCACCTCATAGGCTCTCAATAAAGAGAGATCCAGTCTCATCATTGTCAGGCATGGTGAATTGAGCTGTGCCTGTAGTGTACCTTAAAATATCCTACACGAAATACATTAGGAATGTTGGTTAACTTAGAGTTCAGTTAATTGGGTGTTGGTAAAGTAAATTGTCTTGCCTTGCCTTTTGTGAAATCATAACTAAAATTAAGGCAAGTTAGTAGATCACAAACATTTATAAAAATTTTATAGCATTAAGGTGCTGCCCACAACTCTATTTTGAAAAGTTTTGTAGTTGTTAATTCTGAGCCATGCTTAGTAGTTGATGTTTCATGCCTATGTACTAGTCTTCCTTATGATCTTATAGAACCTGGGAGTTAATTCTCCTGGGTTTTGACCAACTGAGAAACCTGAGCTCCAAGTTAGGTTTGGGAGCCAGGAAGCAAGGTCACAAGTTTGGACAGGAGCAGTAAGCTTGTTGCCCATGGAAATCTATCAAGAGCTTGGTCCACATTTTTTATTTGGTTAAGAGTGTGGGGAATTTTTATTTTGTTTTGTTTTAAGCTGCATGAAACTCCAATGTGTAGGAAAGGGGTGTTTTTATAACTGTAAATCTAACTTATAAACTGAAATGTAAGACTTTTTCTTATATAAAATTAGTCAAAGGAGCAATGAGATGTTTTAACCAGAAATTGGAAATTGGGTTATTCTAGATATCCACCCTAGTCATTCAGTGCCTCAGCATCTGAATAAATTTTGAATTACGTTTAGGGGTCGCAGTATCAAAAACATTTTGATTCGCACAGATATTACAAATGGTTAAAGTTTTTAACAGCTTACCTTGCAAACTCAGAGTACTCTATATTAGCGCAGGCCGAGGTGGGGTAGCTCACACCTGTAATCTTAGCACTCTGGGAAGCCAAGGTAGAAGGATTGCTTGAGCCCTCGAGTTTGAGACCAGTCTGGGTAACATAGAGAGACCTTGTCTCTATTTTTAAAATAAATAATTAATTTTTAAAAGTTGTAAAACTTGACACAGAAGCATAAATGAAAAGTAGTAGGTTTTTTCCAAAGCTAAATCACTGTGAACATGGATTCAGGTAGACTGACATTAAAATAAAATTTTGTCTCCCTAAATTGCTTTAAAACTTGGAGCAAAAATTTGAGCCTCAGATTTTCATGCTGTGACCTACTTCATAGTATTTTGGGGGACACTGAATGATATGAACATGTAAAATGCATGGCACATGGTAAGGACTCAGTGTTAGCTGTAATTATTTTAACTTTTGATAAAGTCAATATGTGAAAAGCATTCATTGTTAAAAATTACAACACCACAGTGTTACGTATGTTTATTACTGAGTCGCCAGTTGTACAGCGACAAGAATATCCATCAAAAAGATTCTTCTGATCGTATTTGGAATAGTATGAATATCACACATGTGCTCCACGATTTTATATAAAATTGTACAAGTCTGATTTTTTTAAAAAAAAAACACTGTTGGAGTACACTAACATCAGATTATTGGCACATGTACACATTTAAAAGAAATTAAATATGTGTACAGGAATGGAGAGGTTTAATTTCAGGTTTATACAACTTGAAGCACTGGCAGTCCCCATAGAATAACTTTCATTATAAAAGGCATTTGAGTGTATGTATATAAATATATATATATATATATTTTTTTCCCCATCACCCTAGATCAGCCATCATGTATTTTTTTAAACGGTAGCTTTAAAAAATTGTTAAATGGATTTTTACCTATTATATTTGAATCAGATGTTTGCAGGACCCCTAGGGCACCTTTGCAGAAAATCTGTATCCCACTTTTCCTCAGTAAAGAAGTAAAAATGTCTAAATAAAAGAAGTTCTTAACAAATTGTTATAGTGATAAAAACCACTTTTTACATAGCTTAAATGTATTGTATGTGCCAAAAGTATCTTCTCCCAGTTTTTGGCTTATTTTTTCACTTTCTCAGTAGTATCTTTTGGTAAACCAAAGTTACTAATTCAACAAATTGAATACCCTCTATAGTTTGAGGTACTAGAGATGTGTCAGTGAAAAAAATATCCAAGTTTATCAGTATTTTCCTGTGTAATTTGTTCTTTTTGCATTTTTTTTTAAGAAAAAAGTCATATACTTCTGTAGTTCTTTTTTCATATTTAAATTCTTAATCCATTTGAAACTGATTGGGAACCATGAGAAAGGGATCCAGTTCTTTCTTTTAATAGATGACCTGTTATGCCAGCACCAGTCTTTATTAACCGGTCTGTAACAGCACCTTTATCACATGCTGAGTTTGCCTACATGTATTACATACTCATTTTCATTTATATTTAGGAAATTTTCTGTATCAACAAAAATCCCTGAAACCAAGTGGTGTCAGAAGTGTTGTGTTGGTAAGTAAACTGTCCAGTTACCTGTAGCTTTCCCATGTTGCAGATGACTGGGAAAACCCCATGAGACTCCTTCTGGTATAAAACAGTACGACTCCAGACATTCTGCCAGTAGTAGTTTATTTTGCCCCCTTAAGACAAGTTTCTTGGCTGTTTCGTCTGCTGTAGACTAAGCCTAATAGTGTCTTACGCATAACAGATGTTTAGCAAATAATTTGTTGCCTGAAGAAATGGGGAAAGAAAGATGACTTTTTTTTTTTAACTGCACTTTTTCACACCCTGTTCTCCAGGGTGCCTGTTACTTATCATTCACCATTCTGCTCAGTAGTGGCTTGTGAGACTACATTCATTCGTTCAGCATGTCTTTTCATGCCTTGACTATGTGTTCATGCTGTAAAGGTTATGGTCTTCCTATTCACATGCCCCTTGCCTAAATTTCTCCCCCCACTCCACAGCAACTAGTTGTTCTCTTTGCAGATAGCAAATAACAAGAAATGTGACATTCCTTTAAATTACTAGTATTATAAAAGAGGATCATGCACATAAGGTACTATACCACAAGGTATAATGTGGAAAGGACTGGAACGGGCTTACTGAGGAAGGTGGCATTTGGTCTAGCCCCTAGAAGAAGGCAGATTTTAACTGTGAATAGTTGGAGAGGCCATTTCAAACAGAAGAAATGACATAATCATATGAAGACCTAAAAAATAAAGCTTACCTAATAAATGTTGAGTATTCTACCTTGACTGGGTCCAGATTGTAGAGAGGAGGATGGTGGGTTAGTGTGAGCAGTTAGATTGAAGATGGATTGAGAGAGGCTTCGTGTGAACATGCACTTCACTCACTGTACAGCAAGGAAGAAGGTCTTGTGCTGGAGCAGTAACCGTGGAAATAGAAAGGGGGGACTATATGGGTATGAAGGGGAAAGATGTCAGAGATGACTGCATCCTTGAACCCAGAAAACCAGCAGAATGCCATGACGTTGATACTAGGAAGCAAGAACAGCTGGTTTAGGGCAGAGGAGGATGGCAAGGTGGGGTTCAGACATGGTGGCTTGAGTCACTGTTAGAACCTCCAGCAGACTGACTTACCTGTCCCTGGGAAGAAAGGGTCCAGATTTTTCTTCTAACTTGATTTCTTATATAGACTCTTCTGCTTGCTTTGGCCAGGTGATTTTGCTGTTTGCTTCCTCTCTGTCATTTGAATATTTTAGATTTATATGAAGTTTTGTGAATTTTACTGCTGTTTCTCTTTTCACAATTTAGTTTTTTTATCTTTATTTCAAATATATTTACTTTGTATCTTAGAAGAAAAGTAAAAATCTGAGACAATTTCATTTTATTATTTGTAAACCTATATTTTAAGATTTGATTAGTGTCTATAATGTTTCCAGTAATCATTACACTTTAATAAAATGAGAAGATGGACAAGTGTTTTATTTTTAGAAGCAAAGCTTTATTGCCTCTGAACGTTACTACCAAACTACCCTGTGAACTGCCTGACTGTGTTGTATTGTATCAATCTGACAACTTCCCCCAAATTTACTTTGACCCTTTTTTCAGGATGTTGCTACTCAGCTAATCTCCCTGTTACCTTAACACCTAGAGCCCCAAACCAGCAGTTCCATCTGAGCATACAAATAAAAATTCTGATGAGGAGGTTTCCAGCGATTACATGAAATAGTATTTCTTTCTTATCCTGCTGTCTAATTAAGTAATTGAACTGGCAGCCAGCTTTTGATTTTGTTATGTTTTGAGCATGCAACTATTATTGTAAGGACTTTGTATTATAAGAGAACTCATGTTTACTGTTTTGCCTTGACAGTGAGAAATCCTTACACAGGCCATAAATACCTATGTGGGGCACTTCAGACTAGCATTGTTCTATTAGAATGGGTTGAACCAATGCAGAAATTTATGTTAATTAAGGTAAGCATGAAAATCAGCCTTTCACATTCTAGTATAAAAGCTTGTCAACTTTTCTGTTCTTCAAAAAAAAATTGTCAGTTCTCAAGGTAATTTAATGATTTTGGATTATGTGGCAGAGTGGTGAAAGTCTGCCCTTTTGTAAGGAACTCAATCGATCTGATAAATGTTTTGAAAGAGACTAAAATATGGGTCAGGGTATGGCAATGGTACACTGGAGATAGAGTGTCAAGAGCAGGAGGTGCTAAAAGTTTAGTGAAACGTTTTGAATGTACTCTCTGGTTGACCTTCCCCACCTCTGCAGAGAAATGGCCTACAAGTTGGTGTTTGACCTAAGAGGACAAAGCGTGACCATAATAAAGATAAATTATTTGTTTTGGTTTATATACCTTCCTGTTGATTTGCCCAGGTCTTCCAAGCGATTATTTTTTTTTTTTTTTTTGGCTTAAGTTTCTCTAGAATCTTTAATTAATGAATAACTTTTAAAATACTTAATGTGGCCGGGCACGGTGGCTCACACCTATAATCCCAGTACTTTGGGAGTCCAAGGTGAGAGAATTGCCTGAGTATACGGGTTCAAGACCAGTCTGGGCAACTTGGCGAGACCTCACCTCTACAATAAATCAAAAAATTAGCAGAGCGCAGTGGCATTGCCTGTAGTTCCAGCTACTTGGAAGGCTGAGGCGGAAGGATCACCTGAGTCCAGCAGGTCGAGGCTGCGTGGTTGTGAGCATGTCACTGCATTCCAGCCTGGATGACAGAGTGAGACTCCAACTCAAAAATAAAATAAAATAAAATAAAATAAAATAAAATATTTACTGTTACTCAGCTAAAAGTTACATTTGAGAAAAATCTATCTTTTAAAATGTATGAAGTAGAGACTTAGTTATGCTAAGGGAATAACCAAATGCATCTCTTTTTTTTTTTTTTTTTTTTTTTTTATTTGGAGTCTCACTGTTGCCCAGACTGGAGTGCAGTGGCCGCTTCCGGCCACCGCAGCCTCGACCTTCTGGGCTCCGGCGATCCTTCTGCCTCAGCCTTCCAAGTAGCTGGAACTACGGGCACGCGTTACCATGCCCGGCTGATTTTTGATTTATTGTAGAGATGAGGTCTCGCCAAGTTGCCCAGGCAGGTCTCAGGCAATCCACTCACCTCAGCCTCCCAAAGGCGCAGGATTACAGGCAGAGCCACCGAGCCCGGCTCCAAATGCATCTTTTAAAGTTGTTTTCTTTGCTCTTATGTAGGCATTAAATGGTCTTATTTTATGAGCATTTCATCTCTGAACAGAAATTGGAGTCAGAATATAACTGGAGTGGGATTCTTCCTAAAGTTTATAATGTTGAATTAGGATGTTTAAAGTATTGACTTTCTGTTATTTAAAATCTTATAAGTGACTAAGAAGTTTATTTTTAGTTTTCATATCAGTATTAACCTCAAAATTAACTAGGGTTAAATAGATGAAAATATAGTTTCAAGAGTCTGAAACCCATTGAAGTAGCAGTTTCACAGATAAATTTACTAAAACAAAAATTCGTTAAACCAAAAGCTAAAGGGAAAATAGCCTTATAAATTTTTAAATTCTTATAAATTTAAAAACCACAATGTGGTTTTTCTATAGATGCTTCCTATTTTTTATATCACCTTCCTAGTCTTTTCATTCTAAACCTCTACCAAAATGAAGAAGGTTCATATCAGCTATTTGTATACATTGATAGCCTGATTATACACGGGTATGAATTTTATGTGTTATCTGGTATGTTAAACCATGTATCTGAATATATAATGAAAGACCCTGTTCTTTTTTAAAGGAATTTTAGGTATCAAGAGCATGTGGGAGGGAATATATACTCTGAAAACATGGGAAGCTTAAAAATTACCCATCCATGGCTTCCCTTTTCCATGCAGATGGCACCAGGGAGCTTGGCCTGGCTCAAATGAAGGCTGTTTTGAGCATTCTGAGATCGTACAATTCCACTTGCAGGTCTCTTTCAAGACTTGCTCACTCCTCTTCCTTTCTTAAAGCTATAGGCCCTCCTCACGCCTCTTCCTTCCTGAGCTATAGGTCCCTTAATCTTAACTTTCCTCTCTGCATCTCTGCTTCAGAACTTCTATATGTGTATTTTGTCTCAATATCTGACATTACTTCAGTTAGTATTTATGAGATTTCTATACCATAACTTTTTATCAGATATGTTCAAAAGCATTCTTCCTCTTTCTTTATTTTTCCTTCCTCTTAACGACATTTCTGACAGTTTTTGTTTCATTAAACTACATTTTCATCATAAATAAAAATTAAAGAAAAATATTCCCCACCATTTCATACTTATTAGAAACTAGACAGAGTGCTGTTTACTAGAGATGCAAACATGAATAAGATGTAGTCCCTGCCCTCAAAGACAATCACTAATAGCACCTGGATTTAAAACTGTCAGATGGAAATCCCCTTCTGTTCATGACTTATACTCACTGCTTAGCTATTATTGGAAGCCATATAGAAGTATTAAAAATCTGATGGTTTTCTTATATGCTAACAAAAAAAATTAAATAAGCAGTTTCTTTCTGCTTTATTGCTCTTACCACATTTCAGAAGGAATTTTAAAAATTATTTTACCTGATTAGAAATATGACAGATTTTATTCAAAACATGTGCTCTGAGGTCATGGAAAAGCTCGTAGAGAAGTTGGGAGAATGCTGACGCAGTGTCCGCACCCAAGGGATGGAGGCACTCCAGCAGCCATGGGAAGGAGATGTGGGAACAGTAGGAGCAATAGAGCTTCACATCCCAGTCACAAAAACCACACTGTAGCTACCAACACGTTAAGACTAGTAGTATGGTAGCCCATCGCACCTTTTTGTTTTTGTAAGAATTACAAGATGCCAGATTTAAAAATAAATTCAGTAACTTTGTTAAATACTAGCTATAACCATTTGGAAAAGAAAATGAAAATAGCCAATTTGTAAGAGCAACAAAAATGTAAAATATTAAAGAATGAACTTAGTAAAATATGTTTATGAGCAATATATTTTTATTTCAATAGCTTTAGAGTGTACAAATGATTTTTGGTTACTGAATACGTTTTATAGTGGTGAAGTAGTCTGGACTTTAATTGTACCTGCCACCCTCACCTGTGCACATTGTACCCAACAGGTGATTTTTTAATCCCACCACCTCTTCCCACTCTTCCCCTTCTGAGTCTCCAGTCTCCAGTTTTCATTATACCATTCTCTATGCCTTTGCTGATCCCACTTATCACTTATAAGTTTAACTCCAACTTATAAGTGAGAACATGTGATGTTTGGTTTTTTTTTGTTCCTGCATTAGTTCACTTAGGATGGTGTTCTTCAATTCCATCTAAGTTGCTGCAGAAGACAATATTTCATTCTTTTTTATGGCTGAATAGTATTTTATGATATATACATGTACTGCGTTTCCATTATCCACTGATCAGTTGATGAAAATTTAGGTTGATTCCACATCTTTGCAATTATGAATTGTGCTGCTGTAAACATAAGAGTGCAGGTATCTTTTTGTGTGTAACAACCGCTGGTCCTTTGGATAGATTCCAAGTAGTGGGATTGCTGAATCTAATGATAGATCTACCTATAGTTCTTTGAGAAATCTCCATACTCATTTCTATAGAGGTTGTACTAGTTTACATTTCCACCAACAGTGTATAAGCATTCCCTTTCACCACATGTGCACCATTACCTAATTTTTTTTATTGTTTAATAATGATCATTCTGACTGGTATAAAGTGGTATCTCACTGTGATTCTAATTCACATTTCCCTGACGATGAGTGATGTTGAGCATTTTTTTCATGTTTGTTGGCCATTTGTATATCTTCCTTTGAGAGCTGTCCATGTCATCTGCCCACTTTTTTTTTTTTTTTTTATTTTGACTATATTTGCCAGTATCTCGTTGCTTTTATGGAGGAACATATTTCAGAGATCTTTATTTCACCATTCCAGAATTTGCCTCCCATTATATCTATATCTTTTTAAAAGATTTTCACATGCATCTAGTATGAAGCCAGAATTGAAAATGACTGTCTCTTACTCT
>CAUYQG010104601.1:0-100136 GCA_963574415.1 Tarsius wallacei | reverse complement strand
TAGTAAAGGTAAGTAAGGTAGAATCAAATAGTGAAGCTTACTCCCTGTATAATGAATTTTGGGTTTTCTTTTGTTGTTTCTAGGCACACACATGACTTTTAATCAGTAAATAACTTAATCCAGATCAGTGTTTTTTTTTTTGAGTTGGGGTCTCACTCTGACGCCCAGACTGGAGTGCAGTGGCCGCTCCCGCCCCTGCAGCCTCGACCTGCTGGGCTCCGGTGATCCTTCCGCCTCAGCCTTCCAAGTGGCTGGAACTACAGGCGCGTGCTACCACGCCTGGCCAGTTTTTTTATTTATTTATTGTAGAGATGAGGTCTCGCCAAGTTGCCCAGGTGGGTCTCGAACCTGTGGGCTCAGGCAATTCACTCACCTCGGCCTCCCAAAGCGCGGGATTACAGGCTGAGCCACCGAGCCCGGCAACCTTTCTTTTCAATTTATCTGTTTGTCTTTTTCACCTTTGAGCTTCTGTTTTATCAGATGTCTATTCTTATTAGGCTGTTCTCTGTTATGAAAAACTGTTTATACAGTGTGTGGCCATTTAAAAAAAATCTTGTCCAGGCTTAATTTGGATAGCTAGTTTAAGACTTTGCTTTTTCGTCGGGCTCGGTGGCTCAGCCTGTAATCCCAGCACTTTGGGAGACCGAGGCGAGTGGATTGCCCGAGCCCGCGGGTTCGAGGCCCGCCCAGGCAACTTGGCGAGACCTCATCTCTACATCTCTACAATGCATCAAAAATTAGTAGTAGCTTGAACCTGTAGTCCCTGCTACTTGGAAGGATCGCCAGAGCCCAGCAGGTTGAGGCTGCGGTGACCGGGAGCGTGCCACTGCCCTCCAGCCTGGGGTGACAGAGTGAGACTCCAAATCAAAAAAAAAAAAAAAAAGATTTTGCTTTTCCCTGATATAATGTGAGTGAGTTCCTCTAATGCTTTCCCCACCTTAGCTGTGACTGTCTCTTTATTTTACTACATTTCTCAATAACCTTTTGAGAGGTATATGTTCTTCTCTGTCTGCTTCTCTGTGGTTGAAGGGTATGAGTTGGCACATGTGGAAGTGCCCTTCTGGGGCCTCCAGTTTTCTAGTCTCCTTATATTGTGTTTAATGCCCTGTACCAGTATAATTTCATTTTTCTGAGGTTATAGTACACTTGCATGGGCTTCAGACCGTTCCCTCGGCTTGGCATAGGGTTTTAGAAATTGGCAGATCCTGGAAATATCTTTGCTGAGGTTTTAAAACTTATGTGCTTGAGGTGTTTTCCTGAACTTTTCTTTTTTTTTTTTTTGAGTTGGAGTTTCACTCTGTCACCCAGGCTGGTGTGCAGTAGCATGTTCATGGCCACTGCAGCCTCAACCTGCTGGGCTCAGGTGATCCTTATGCCTCAGCCTTCCAAGTAGCTGGAACCACAGGCATGCACCACTATGCCCAGCTAATCTTTTTATTTATTGTAGAGAGAGGTCTTACCATGTTTCTCAGGCTAGTATCAAACCCCTGAGCTCAGGCAATTCTCTTGCCTCCTCCTCCCAAAGTACTGGGATTATAGGCTTGAGCCATAGTGCCTGGCCTCTGAATTTTTCTAGGGCATGTCAAGTCAGATTTTTTAAATCCAAATTGAGAGGTGTTCATTATAGTTTTCAAGTTTTTAAATTATACTACCTCACCTGTCTTTCTCATTACTGCTTCCAGACAGTGTAATCAGCTTGGGAGTCATACTGTACCATACAGAATCTTTTTCTGTCTACTACTTTTTAAAATTTATAGGTTCTTTTATTTATTTATTTTTTTAGTTGGAGTCTCACTGTCACCCAGACTGGAGTGCAGTTGCACCCTCCCAGCCTCCACAGCCTCGACCTGCTGGGCTCCGGCGATCCTTCCTCCTCAGCCTTCCAGGTGGCTGGAACTACAGGCGCGCACTAGCACACCCAGCTATTTATAGGTTCTTTTTTTGTTTTTTTTTTGAGTTGGAGTCTCACTCTCGCCCAGACTAGAGTGCAGTGGCCGGGGCAGCCTCGACCTCCTGGGCTCAGGCGGTACTTCCTCCTCAGCCTTCCAAGTAGCCGGAACTACAGATGCGCGCTACCACGCCCGGCTAATTTTTTGATTTATTGTAGAGATGAGGTCTCGCCAAGTTGTCCAGGCGGGTCTCGAACCCGCGGGCTCAGGCAGTCTACTCACCTCAGCCTCCCCAAGCGAAGGATTACAGGCTGAGCCACAGAGCCCGGCTTATAGGTTCTTAAACAGTAGTTTTTTTGTTTGTTTGACTACAGCTGCTAAAAAATTAAATACACACACATATATGTATATATATTTGTTCCTTTTATTAGCTGTTGGTGATAGGATGTTCTTTAGTTCTTTTTTTCTACTATCTTTACTTGAAAGTTATATGATTTTCTAAATATTTATTTCTGACATAGGTAATAACACTTACTCTAGAAGCGCTAGTACTTAGGATAAGATTGACTTGGAATCAGTTTTTATTTTCACTAAAAAACCTAGCCAGACACTGTGGCTCATGCCTGTAATCCTAGCACTTTTGGAGGCCAAGGCAGAGGGATCGCTTGAGGCCAGGAATTCAAGACTAGCCTGGGCAAATATAGTGAGAACCCATCTCTGCAAAAAATAAAAAAAGTTAGCTGAGGGTAGTGATGTATGCCTGTATTCACAATTACTAGGAAGGCTGAGGTGGGAGAATTGCTTGAGCCCAGGAATTAGAGGTTGTAGTAAACTGTTATTATGCCACTGCATTCTAGCCTGGGTGACAGAGCAAGACTCTGTCTTTAAAAAAAAGTTAAAGAAAATGTTAATGTCCTATGCTGCGTTAAAAAAAAAAATCACTGACCCTAAAGCATACATTTTTCTTTATTTTCATTTTGCGCTTTTTTATGTTTTTGTATAATTTTTTATATCTTATTATAATTATTTTTAACTTTGAGATTCTCAGCAGCATGTAAGTTTTATATAATTACAGTGAACATATAGTGACCATATTATATTCTTCTTAATATTAGGACAAACATGTTAATATTTCTAGCTTATCTTTATAATATTATCACATGACATACATAATTTATTAAACAGTTACTCAAATAGAGGACACTGGCTGTTCCTAGTTTTATGCTCTTTTGTATGCATTGAATCTTTTTGGGGTTATGGTTTTGCATTTATTTAAAATAAATTTGAGGTATTGAGTTAATGGTCAAATGAACTATATTAAATCTTTGTACTTCCCACACTGGCACTAACTGTAGTGTCTGTTTATATTACTGAAAGGAAATTCTTTTGAGGTAATTGCTTAAAATAACAGCTGATTACTTAATCCTTAATGCTAGAAGAATTTTTTTTTAGTGCTGTTGTATTCTTTACCTACATCCTTCCCATAACTTTAATAATTAAGGTCTTAAAAATATATTCCAGTTTTTGTAAGATCATGTATGCTTTCTTTTTAAAAATCAAATGTCCTTATGTTTAAGAGAGGGTATTACCCAAAATGAAAAAAATTATTTGGATTAGGAATTAGAAGTACTGTAAAAGTATTATTTTTGATATAGTTAAATTCGCTAGTCTAATTTTGTTACTTCTGGATTTTGCAGCCATCATTCATAGTCAAGTTTATAAAAATGTTCTTAATTTTTTTCTAGCATAAAGTTACTAATTTAAATAGTGTATTTAGTATTTGAATTCTGTAGGAATCATGAGTAGCCTTTGGGCTTTTCTGCGTGTAATTATATAAGTACTTGCATTCATATTATGTAATAATCCCTCTAATTATCCTTATTTAGGAATGTTTAATCTACCTTTTTTTCTTTCCTCAGATTCTTTCAGATTTTAAGGACAAATGCACCTTATAGCTCATGGAAGAAAAAACACAAATCAAGACATTTTTTGGTTCCAAGTTGCCAAAGTATGGAACAAAATCTGTAAGAAGTACATTGCAGCCAATGCCAAATGGAGCACCTGTTAATTTATTAGGAACTTCCAAGAATAGTAACATTAAAAGTTACATAAAAAATAATGGCTCCGATTGTCCATCATCCCATTCATTTAATTGGAGAAAAGCAAATAAATACCAACTTAGTGAAGAGCCTAACAATACTCAAAATTCACATGATAAATTAATTGATTCTGAAAAACATGTTTCTACTCAAGGAATGTTTGATAAAAATGGGATAAAGGGAGGTTTGAAAAGTGTTTCTTTACTTACATCAAAGTTAGCAAAGCCATCCACTATGTTTGTGTCATCTACAGAGGAACTAAACCAAAAGTCTTTTCCTGGACCATCTAATTTGGGTAAATTCACCAAAGGTACATTATTAGGAAGGACTTCATATTCTTCAGTCAGTACTCCAAAATCACAATTGAATGGATTTTATGGAAATCGACCGACCGGTAGCATGCAAAGGCCTAGAGCAAACTCCTGTGCTACCAGAAGCAGTTCTGGAGAAAGCTTAGCTCAGTCCCCAGACAATATTAAAACAATTACTTGTGAAAAAATGGTAAGGTCACAAAGTTTTTCACATTCCATTCAGAACTCATTCCTTCCGCCTTCATCTATAACCAGATCACATTCCTTCAATAGAGCTGTAGATCTTACAAAGCCTTATCAGAACCAGCAGCTGTCCATTAGAGTGCCTCTACGGTCAAGTATGCTGACAAGAAATTCCCGGCAGTCAGAAGTGCTCAATGGGAATGAACATTTGGGGTATGGATTTAATAGGCCTTATACTGCTGGTGGAAAGAAGTTGGCTTTACCAAATGGCCCAGGTGTAACTTCCACTTTAGGTTATAGGATGGTTCATCCCTCTCTACTGAAATCTAACCGACCTCCATTTTCTGGGACTATCACAGTTGATGGAAATAAAAATTCACCTGCTGACTCATGTGTAGAGGAAGATGCTACAGTTTTGGCTAAGGACAGAGCTACTAGTAACGACCAAGAACTAACTGAAAATGAAAGTTACAGAACAGAAAATGACCAGACCATGAAACATGATCCTAAAATTAGATACCTGAATGATGATGTGGATGACATTTCCTTGTCTTCTTTGTCATCTTCTGATAAAAATGATTTAAGTGAAGACTTTAGTGATGATTTTATAGATATAGAAGATTCCAACAGAACTAGGATAACTCCAGAGGAAATTTCTCTCAAAGAAGAAAAACATGAAGATGTACCATCGCAGGATATATTTGATTCCCCCAAGGAAAATGAAAAATCCTTCAGTAAAACCGATGAATGGATAGATATAAGTGTCTCTGGTAAATATTAAAATTCTAAGTTTATTTGCTTTCTCCTAAATAATATAACTGAATTTACATTTACTTATATTTAGGATTATCTTCAGATAGGTTCCAAGATACTATCAATTTTATGGAGGATGGGTCTAGATAAAATTGGAGTGGGGACAACATTTACCCCTCCCTGTGACTTTTGTTCCATATCCTATTTTTCACCCTATCTGAAACACCATTAATAATAACCTCTCTTACCTTTGCTCTTCTTTGGCTATTATTATGGTAGACCTGTTCCTGCTTAGTATAGGCAATGCTTCCAAATGATTTTCACCCCCTACTTAACCCGTCAAGTGGCATAACCATTAAACAAACGGTCACTTTCCTTAGGGTAACATTTCATTAGTGTTTGTTAAGAGTAAAGCTGTATCAAAGGCTAAATAAGATAATATGTATGTTGTGCTTAATGGATTTTTAAAAATCCTAGAACTTATTTCTTATTTAGCAGTTTTTATAGTTATAGTTCCAGAATAGCTTTACTTACTAATTTATTTTTTTTGGAGTTTCACTCTGTCGTCCAGGCTGGAAGGGCAGTGGCATGCTTATGGCCACTGCAGCCTCAACCTGCTGGGCTCAGGCAGTCCTTCTGCCTCACCCTTCCAAGTAGCTGGAACTATGGGCATGTATCACCATGCTCAGCTAATTTTTTTTTTTGATTTATTGTAGATATAAGGTCTCGCCAAGTTGCCCAGGCTGGTCTCAGGCTCAGGCCTGTGGGCTCAGGCAGTCCTCTTCCCTTGGCCTCCCAAAGTGCTGGGATTATGGGCGTGAGCCACTGCCATTTTTATTTATTTATTTATTTTTTGAGTCAGAGTCTCATTCTGTTGCCCAGACTGGAGTGCAGTGGCACACTCATGGACATTGCAGCCTCAACCTGCTGGACGCCGGCCATCCTTCTTCCTCAGCCTTTCAAGTAGCTGGCAGTGCAGGCATGTCCTCGCATAGCTGGCTTATTTTTTAATTTATTTATTGTAGAGGTGAGGTCTTACTAAGTTGCTCAGGCTGGTCTCAAACCCCTGAGCTTAGGCAGTCCTTTCGCCTTGGCCTTCTAAAGTGCTGAGATTACAGGCTTGAGCTACTGCGCCCGGCCTATTTTTTTTTTTTATTGAAGAAAGTGAGGTGGCCTCTGTTAAAAATTTCCCCTTATATTTGGTCATCCTGGCACTAAATGCTGGATGAAATGTATTTGCCCATACACCTGAGAAAAGATCAAGTGGAAGGGACTGGGTGTAGGCATGTGGTATAATCAAGGGACTACATCAAGCCTAGAGGTGCACATGTAAACCCTTGTACTGCTCATGGGACTGCCAGAACAAGTTTTTTTCCTTATAAGTAGGCTACTACAAAGTTAAATTATGAACACAGTGGAAGGGAGTTTCTCGATTAGTGATTAAAAGTATCTTGAGAAAAACTAAAGAAATACGAGGCTTTATTCACGTTTTTAGAAACATTGCAGAAATGAAAGATGACTAAATGACTTTTCTTTTTTGTCTATTAGAAGACCTTTAAGGCTGAGTGCAGTGGCTCATGCCTGTAATCCCGGCACTTTGGGAGGCCAAGGCAGGAGGATCGCTTGAGGCAGGGAGTTTAAGACCACCCTGAGCAACATAGCAAGACCTTGTCGCTACAAAAAAAACCCCAAAAAACAAAATTAGCCAGGCATGGTGGTACATGCCTATAGTCCCAGCTACTTGGGAGGCTGAGGCAGAAGGATTGCCTGAGCCCAGGAGGTTGAGGCTGTGATGAGTGGTGAGCTGTGATCTGTGATTGTGCCACTGCACTCCAGCCTGGACAGCAGAGTGAGACTCTAACTCAGGGGGAAAAAAAAAGGGAAAGAAAACAATTCAGCAGGTTATTTTTGAGAATTTACTTCTTGATGTTTTTATTTTGTAGGACCAACTTTCTTGCCATAATTTATCAAGTTATTATTAGCACTTCTATTTTTAGAACATGAGAAATGATTATTTTTTGTGACTTAATAACTTTTTTTCTCTCTTTAAATCAATTGAAGACAGGAGTGAATGTACAAAACATCCTTCTGGGAATAATTTGATTTCACCAGATACGGATTACAGAGCTGGTTCTTCATTTGAACTCTCTCCATCTGATAGCTCTGATGGAACATACATGTGGGATGAAGAGGGTTTGGAACCCATTGGAAATGTCCATCCGGTTGGGAGCTATGAGTCCTCTGAAATGAACAGCATAGTATGTATGAATTTATATACTTTGGAATATTTTATTTATTTTACTTCAGAGAGATGTGATAGTCATTGACTTTCTAATTTATGAATTTACTACTTTGAGAAATGGGAATTCATATCTGTTAAAGTCCTGTAAAATATCCGACCCTAATATATAATAAAGCATGGAAATATATGACATTTGATGTAAATATACACACATACATATGAATATATTCATCATACGTTCATATTTACACACCATATTTGTCAGGTTAAACTATGTCAGTGGCTTTCAGAGAGGGAGGGGAGGGCAATGTCTAGAGATGTTTTTGGTTATCACATTGACAAGTGCTACTTGACATCTAGTGGGTAGAGGCCAGGAATGCTGCTTAATATCCTACAGTACACAGGACAGAGCTCAAGATGGCAATAGTGCTGCTGTTGAGAAACCTTGGGCTTGACTCTACTGAGGTTTTTTTTTTTTTTTGAGTTGGAGTCTCACTATGTCGCCCAGACTGGAGTGCAGTGGCTGCTCCCGGCCACTGCAGCCTCGACCTGCTGAGCTCTGGAGATCCTTCCGCCTCAGCCTTCCAAATAGCTGGAACTACAGGCGCACGCTATCACACCCGGCTATGTTTTTGATTTATTGTAGAGATGAGGTCTCACCAAGTTGCCCAGGCGGGTCTCGAACCCACTCACCTCAGCCTCCCAAGGCGGGATTACAGGCTGAGCCACCGAGCCCGGCTTCTGAGGCTATATTAAAGTGTCAACTCTCAGTGGCATAATACAATAAGAGTTTCTTTTTTAATCTCAGAAAGTCTTCCGGGTCTGGACAGCTTTCTAGGGCAGCTGTCTTTAGTGAGCTAAGCTACTTTGATTTTGACTGTTTTTTGAGGCTCCTTGTCATCTAGGCAGAAGAGAGTGCTGGAGGATCTCACACATACAATGTCTTATTATGTTGGCCTATAAGTAGCATACAGCTCTTTTGCTTACAATCTATTGACCAGAACTATGGTTACACATAAATACTAAGGGGACAGGAAGTGTAATATTCCTGTGTGCCTGGAAGGCAGGGGAACCAGCATGGGTGAGTGCTAGAAGACCTACCATGTGCATATTTTAAGAAACATTGAAGAAGTGTGGATAGTGTGCCATATGGATGAAGTGTAATTGGGTATTTAAAGTGACTCATGTAATTATTCAGTATGTAAAATATGATTTTCTAGTAGTTATATGGGAAAATTAGTAGTCTTTGTTGATATATTACATTCCAGGTGGATTTTAAGCAATATAATTTTCTATACTCATATAAACCCGTGACTTAGAAAAAATATACAATTGTTACCAAGCTTAAGTTGCACAGATTTTTATTTTTATTTTTTGTACTTTTTGAGTAGGAGTCTTACTCTGTTGCCCATGCTGGAGTACATTGGCACACTCATGGCCCCCACAGCCTCGACCTGCTAGTCTTAGACGATCCTTCTGCCTCAGTCTTCCAAGTAGCTGGAACCACAGGTGCACGTCCCACATCCAGCTAATTTTTGGATTTATTGTAGAGACGAGGTCTCGCCAAGTTGCCCAGGCTGGTCTCGAACACCTGGACTCTGGCAAATTCTCTCACCTCCCAAAGTGCTGGGATTACAGGTGAGAGCCACCATGCTTGGCTGCCCAGATTTTAAGTTTGGAGAGAGTATCTTCATCTCATTAGATAAAGGAGGTTCAGAAAAGATTACAGTTTAGGACCTTATGTGCTTTCTTACTAGGACTTTCAAGGAGAGCGTGATTGAAGTGCAAATGAAATTGTGTCCAGCAGATGGCAGCAATAAGCCACTTAGTACCTGACTTTCTTTTTAGAGGTTCAATCTTCATTCTGTTCATTCATTGTTCCTATAACTAAAGACTCTTCTCTAAAAGAGTTCAGAATGCTTCTATATTGAACATTAGCCCTTAAGATTCATGAGTTTCCTACTTGATCAATAGGCCTATGTACATGGGGTGGGAAATAACAGAAATGTTCATTCTGTGCTTTGGAACAAAATGTTGTCTTTATGTCTTTCTCTTCTAATTGAAGGGGAAGACAGAAAGGATGGAGAACTAACGGCTAAAGTTGAGATGAGTATGTTGAGATCTCCTACTGTGATACTGGATTTCACATTTTATGCCCTGAAGTTCAGTGAATTTTTTGCTTTGTGTGTTTTAGGCTTATTTTGTTATACGTATACCTGTTTAGAGTTGTTTGTTTTGGTGAATTGGACTTTCTGTCATTATTTAGTGATCTTCTCTATTCCTACTCAAGATTTTTGTCTTCAGACCTTTTTTTAAAGACATTAATATAGCCACCAGTTTTATCTATATATATTCCCTCTTTTTATCATCTTTTTGATACGTAACAGATAGTTTATTAATAAAACAATTCAGTTTGTCTTTTTCTTTTAGCCAGTAACTTTATTCATTTATATTTGCATTTATTGATCTACTTAGACTTCACTCTGCCATCTATCGCTTTTATTTATTTATTTATTTATTTGAGTTGGAGTCTCACTCTGTCACTCAGACTGGAGTGCAGTGGCTTGCTCCCGGCCACCGCAGCCTCGACCTGCTGGACTCTGGCAATCCTTCCGCCTCAGCCTTCCAAGTAGCTGGAACTACAGGTGCGTGCTACCACGCCCGGCTAATTTTTTGATTTTTATTGTAGAGATGAGGTCTCGCCAAGTTGCCCAGGCGGGTCTTGAACCTGCGAGCTTAGGCAATCCACTTACCTCAGCCTTCCAAAGTGCTGGGATTACATGCTGAGCCACTGAGCCCGGCTATCGCTTTTATTTAAATTGTCTTTCTTTTTCTTTTTTTTCTTTACCTTTTTTTTCCCACAAGTACTTCAAAGTGATATCTCTAACTTAGCCCCAAAATACTTTAGCATGTTCTCACGTTTCTTGGTTTCTACAAATTTAGGTAAAGATAAGGAACTTTTTTTTTTTTGAGTCGGAGTCTCACTCTGTGCCCAGGCTGGAGTGCAGTGGCATGCTCACAGCTACCACAACCTTGACCTGCTGGGCTCAGGTGATACTTCCACCTCAGCCTTCCAAGTAGCTGGAACTACAGGCACACGCCACCATGCCTGGCTCATTTTTTGATTTATTGTAGAGATGAGGTCTTGCCAAGTTGCCCAGACTGGTCTCTAACCTACGGGCTCAGGTAATCCTCTTACCTCCAGCCTCCCAAAGTGCTGGGATTATAGGCGTGAGCCACCGCGCCTGACCAGTTAGGAACTTTCACTAGAATGTACTTCTACTATGTATTTTTCTTTTCTTTTTTTTCTTTTTAAGGCAGGGTCTTGCTCTGTTGCCCAGGCTGGAGTGCACATGACCATGGCTCACTCTGGCCTAGAATTCCTGGTCTCAAGTGATCCTCCTGCCTCAGCCTCCCGAGTAACTGGGACTACAGGTGTGTGCTACTCTGCCCGGCATATTTTTCTATTTACTGTAGAGACAGGGTCTCGCTTTGTTGCCCAGGCTGGTTCTGAACTCCTGAATTCAAGTGATTCTCCTGCCTCAGGCTCCCAAATTATTGGGATGACAGATGTGAACCACTGTGCCTGGCACTTATAATAGTTTAGTTTGACTTACTGTTTATTTCAGCTAACATTGTTTTTATAACAAGACTTTCTTTTTGAAAGAAATTATATTGATATACATTTTGGTGCCAGTTCCTAATCATGTTGAGGACCCCAACAAACTGACTACTTTGTATATTACTGCTCTAGAATCCTGGATATTTATTTGCTTAAATCCTATCAATATTTTGCTGAAGTATAATTTATTTCCAATAAAATATACAAATCTTTTGCAAACAGCCCAGGGAGTTTTGATAAATGTATGTACTTGTTTGGTGATTATCCAGATTAAGATATAGAATCACTCTAGAATTTTCCCAGCCGGGCTCGGTGGCTCAGCCTGTAATCCCGTGCTTTGGGAGGCTGAGGTGAGTGGATTGCCTGAGCCCGCGGGTTCGAGACCCACCTGGGCAACTTGGCGAGACCTCATCTCTACAATAAATCAAAAAATCAGCCGGGCGTGGTAGCACATGTCTGTAATTCTGGCTACTTGGAAGGCTGAGGTGGAAGGATTGCCAGAGCCCAGCAGGTCGAGGCTGCGGTGACCGGGAGTGGCCACTGCACTCCAGTCTGGGTGACAGAGTGAGACTCCAACTCAAAAAAAAAAAAAAAGAATTTTCCCTTTCAGTTCCTTTCAGTCATTCTCTCACCTAGCAACAACTGTTTTTTCACTGTAGATTAGTTTTGCCTGTTCTTGAACACCATATAAATGGAATTAATAATGTTCTATTTTATGTCTGGCATCTTTTAATTAATATTATGTATTAACTAAACTATTATTCAGTTGTAATTTGTTCATTCTTGTTGTATCATATTTTCTTGTGTGAATACACTACAACTTATTTTGTCCTGCTGTTGATGGGTATTTAGATTGTTTCCAGTTTTTGACTGTCAGTGTATTGCACAATTGTGAAGATTTTTCTGTATTTTTTTAATGAACATTTATTTATTTTTGTTGCAAAAATATGAGAGAGAGAGTCTTGGATTGTAGGCTGTGCTTACATGTAAAGATGCTGTTAGTTTTCCAAAGATATTGTACTTGTTTACACTCCTACTTTATTGCTTATACTTGGTATTGTCTATCTTTTTGCCATTCTGGTTGGGGGTATAGTAGTATTGCATTGAGATCTTGTCTTATGTTTTCTGATAACTACTCATTGAGCACCTTTGCTTATGTTTATTGGGCTGTTAGAATGTACTCTTTTGTGAAGTGCTTTCTATTGGGTTGTCTGTATTTTTTTTCTTATTGATTGGTAAAAATTCTTCATATATTTTGGATACAAATCTTTTATATATGTGTAGATGCATATATGTATATGTGTATATATAATATATGTATATGTATATAGTGTATATTATCCACTGTGTGTTGCTTTTTTTTTTTTGAGTTGGAGTCTTACTCTGTCGCCCATGGTGGAGTGCAGTGGCACACTCAGGGCCACCCCAGCATCGACCTGCTGGGTTCTGATGATCCTTCTGCCTCAGCCTTCCAAGTAGCCGGAACTACAGGCACGTGCTACCATGCCCAGCTAATTTTTGATTTATTGTAGAGACAAGATCTTGCCAAGTTGCCTAAGCTGGTCTCAAACCCGCAGGCTCAGGCAATCCACTCACTTCAGCCGCCCAAAGTGCTGGGATTACAGGCTGAGCCACCTTTTTTTTAAAAAAATTGGAGTCTCACTGTTTCCCAGGCTGGAGTGCAGTGGAACGCTCACTGCCATTGCAGCCTTGTCCTGCTGAGTTCAGGTGATTTTTCCGCTTCAGCCTTCCAAGTAGCTGGAACTACAGGCACGGGCTACCACACCCTGCTAATATTTTTAAAAAATTTATTGTAGAGATGAAGTCTTGTCAAATATCCCAGGGTAGTGTTGACCCTCTGGACTTAGGCAGTCCTCTTGCCTCTGCCTCCCAAAGTTTTGGGATTGCAGGTGTGAGCCACCATGCCTGGCTTTTAAATTCTTAATAGTGTTTTGATGGTATAACTTACCAATTTTAATATTGCCCAATTTGCTATTTTTTCCTTTATTGTTACCATTTTTTTGAGCTGTTTGTGAAGTCCTTGTCTACCTTAACATCATGAAGATGTTTCAGTGTTTTTTTCTAAAGACTTTATTTGTTTTATTTTATTTTTTGAGTTGGAGTCTCACTCCGTCGCCCAGACTGGAGTGCAGTGGCCGCTCCCGGCCACCGCAGCCTCGAGCTGCTGGGCTCCAATGATCCTTCCGCCTCAGTCTTCCAAGTAGCTGGAACTACAGGCGTGTGCTACCATGCCCAGCTAATGTTTTTTGATTTATTGTAGAGATGAGGTCTCACCAAGTTGCCCAGGCGGGTCTTGAACCTGCGGGCTCAGGCAATCTACTCACCACAGCCTCCCAAGGCGCGGGATTACAGGCTGAGCCACCGAGCCTGGGTGACTTTATTTATTTTTAACCTTTTACATTTAGGTTTACAGTCCATCTGGAAATTGTTTTTATGTGTGGTGTGAGATAGTGGTCAACATTAATTTTTTAAAAGTCATATTTCCCCCAGTCTACTTCAGGGTCATCTTTGTCATGAATCAATGACTGTATAAATATTTCATTGGTCTATTATTGTGTCAGTAATATATTGTTTTCATTATCATAGCTTTAAAATAAGTTTTGCTTCCAGTGTTATTCTTTTCCAAGATTTTCCTATCTCTTCTTAGCCTTTTGCATCTCCATTTAAATATCAGAATGAGCTTGTCAATTTCCTTAAAAATACCTGCAGGGATTTTGAATGGGATTACATTGAATTTATAGATTAGTTTGGAGAGAATTGACATATTTATAATGGTCTTCCCATTCATGAATATGATGCATTCCTCCATTTATTTGGGACTTTACAAATATTTCTTGCTGACTGGGTGTGGTGGCTCACGTCTGTGATCCTGTCATTTTGGGAGGCTATGGATAGAGAATTTCTTGAGACCAGCCCAGTGTCAGTGTGGTGATGCACACTTGTAGTCCTAGCTACTTGGGAGGTTGAGGCGAGAGGATTCCTTGAATCCAGCCAGGAGCTCAGGAGTTTTGAGGCTGCAGTGAACTATGACTGTGGGGCTGCTGCTCTTTAGCCTGGGTGACAGAGCAAGATCCTGTCTCTCTCTAAAAAAAAATTTTTTTTAAATTCTATTTTATCTTATATTTTACATTTTGCTCTTTGAATCGAGATCTCACTCTATTGCCCAGGCATGAGTGCAGTGGCATTTTCATGGCTCACTGTAGCCTCAACTTCCTAGGCTCTGGTGATCCTTCTGCCTCAGTCTTCTGAGTAGCTGGAACCACAGGCGAGTGCCCCTATTCCTGTGTAATTTAAAACTTTTTTTTGCAGAGATGAGGTCTTGCTATGTTGTCCAAGCTGGTCTTGAACTCCTGGGCTCAAGAAATCCTCCTGTCTCAGTCTCTCAAAGTGTTGGGATGACAGGCATGAGCAACTGTGCCTGGCCCAAAAAAGTTTTAAAAATTTTAAAAAGAAGTATTTCTTGCTAATGTTTTGTGCTTTCTATAAAATGTTATACATATTTGATTTACTTTTAGGTGTTTGATTTTGCTACTATAAATGATACTATTACTAACATTTTATTTTTAAAGTTTTTGTCGTATGTATAAATATACTTGATTCTTGTCTTTTGACTTGTTTTTTCCAATAACCTTGATATAGTCAACTGCTAGTTCTAATAATTTGTTTGTGTATGTTTTTGGGATTTCTGTTGCCTCAACATCCCCACCCTGCTCCCATTGCACTTGTTAGGACCCCTAACACAATGTTGAATTGAAATGGTGATTTTCAGCTGAAAAGTTGTAATAGTTCACTGTTAAAGTTTTTGTAGGGAGTTGAGAGAAGGATTGATCAGATTATGGAACTTCCCTTTTATTTTGTTGAATTTTTGTTGTGAATGAATATTTTTTACCAATTGCTTTCTCTGCATCTGTTGAGATAATAACAAATTTTGTAGTCTGTTAGTGTGGCAGATTGCTTGCTTGATTTTCAGATATTAAACAACCTTTCTATTCTTGGAAAGCATTCATCTTGTTGTGATTTATTACCTTTTCAAATGTTGTTAAACTTGATTTGCTAATTTTTAATTTTTTAATATTTTTATTTTAAATTAATTAACCAACCTTTAGAGAGATGAGGTATTGCTGTGTTGTCCATGCTGACCTTGAACTCCTGGTCTCAAATTGATCCTTCTGCTTTATGCTCTTGAATAGCTGGGGCAGAGGTATATGCCACCACACCTGGCTCTGCAATTATTTTATTTATTTATTTTTGTGTTTATGTTCATGAGAAAGATTGTTCTGCTCTGTAATTTTCTTTTGTTTTTTTTTTAGGCGGGGGTGGGTTCTTATCATGTTTTATTGTTAGGTTATGTAGGTTTCTAATGAATTGAGACGTGTTCCCAATTTTTCTGCCCTTTGAAAAAGTTTTTATGTAACTATTGTTACTGCTTCTTCAGCTATATAAAGGGTTTCACCAGATTTAACCTTCTGGACCTGGAGGGCTTTTTTTGTTTTTTGTTTTAAATGAATAGGAATTTAATAACATTTAATTTTTTTTTTTGGTGAGTTGAAGTCTCACTCCGTCGCCCAGGCTGGAGTGGCACACTCACAGCCACCCCAGTGTCGACCTGCTGGGCTCTGGCGATCCTTCTGCCTCAGCTTTCCAAGTAGCCAGAACTACAGGCGTGCGCTACCACACCTGGCTAATTTTTGATTTATTGTAGCGACGAGGTCTCGCCAAGTTGCTTGGGCTGATGTCGAACCCGCGGGCTCAGGCAATCCACTTGCTTTGGCCTCCCAAAGTGCTGGGATTATAGGCTGAGCCACTGAGCCTGGCCACGTTTAATTTTTAAAGTAGGTATTGGCCCATTAAAATTTATATGTATATTTATTTCTGTGTTGGTTTTTAAGAATTTGTCCATTTCATCTGAATTTGTCATTTGTTGGTGAAAATTGTTTAGGATTGTCTTCTTTTTAACATTTTTAAGGTCTTATAGTAATGTCTACGTTTTCATTCCTAATCCTGGTATTGCTATTTCCTCTTTCTTCATTTCAGTTTTATTGATTTTGGCTTATATCTTTATTTCATTATTACTACTTTTCTTTAGTTTTCTTTTTCTTTTCTAAAATTCTTGACATGGAACCTATATCATTGATTTTTAGTCTTTTTTTTATCCCTTTGGCACATGAGTGGTTTCTAATAAAGAGAAGTCTTTATTATGTAGCAAATAATGCATTCAATAAACACTGTAATAGTAAACATAGCAGTGAGTTTCTTTTAATGTGTCTTATTTTAAAGTAATGATTTCTGCTGGGTATGGTGACTCATGCCTGTAGTCCCAGCATTTGGGGAGGCAGAGGTGAGAGGATTGCCTGAGCTCAGGGGTTCAAGACCAGACTGAGCAACATGGCGAGACCTTGTCTCTACAATAAATCAAAAAATTAGCAGGGTATGGTGGCATATGCCTGTGGTTCCAGCTACTTGGAAGACTGAGGTAGAAAGATCACCTAAGCCCAGCAGGTTGAGGTTACGGTGGCCATGTGCGCGCCACTGCATTCCTGCCTGGGCAACAGAGTGAGACTCTGACTTAAAAAAAAAAAAATTATAAGACATGTTATGTAGGCCATCTTCTTTAATACATTTATGTATTCATGAGCAGTATACGATATGCTTTTGTATGTGTCTTACAACTTAGGTAAGTGGTAACAGAATGTTCTACAACGTTTTAAAATTCAATTTTATGTTTTTTTGAGTACACATATATTTATATTGTCATCCTAGCTCATTTTTACCTCCATATAATATTCTATCATTTGAATATGCCAATATTTTTCTCTATTCCCCTGTTAATCAACATCTGAGTTATTCTTCACTAATAATAATAATAATATACTATCTAGACAGTGCAGCAATGGACATTCTTATACAGTTTTCTTGAATCATTTAAGTCAGAATTTTTAAGGCTATAAACCCAGCAATAGCATTCCTATGACATAAACCTAGGAATAACTTGTTTTTAACTTTATTAGATGCTACCAAGTGTGTCCCTAAAATGGTCCTACCAGTTTAGACTTCCTAGTAGTGGATAAGGATTTCTGTTACTCCTCATCTTCACCCCATATGCTGTTGTATGATTATAAATTTGAACCAATCTGCTGAGTGTGGAATGTCATTTTAATTTATACTTATACCATTATTGGTTTTGTAATTTTTTTATTTTTTTTTTGAGTTGGAGTCTCACTGTGTCGCCCAGACTGGAGTGCAGTGGCATGCTCCTGGCCACCGCAGCCTCGACCTGCTGGGCTCCGGCGATCCTTCCGCCTCAGCCTTCCAAGTAGCCAGAACTACAGGTGTGCGCTACCACGCCCGGCTAATTTTTTTGATTTATTGTAGAGATGAGGTCTCGCCAAGTTGCCCAGGTGGATCTCGAACCCGCGGGTTCAGGCAATCCACTCACCTCAGCCTCCCAAAGCGCGGGATTACAGGCTGAGCCACCGAGCCTGGCCCAGTATTATCTTCTATAGTTAAAAGATCCAAGTTAGAATCATACATTGGTTTTGGTTATCATGATCTTTTGTGTCTTCACTTTCCTGGTCAGTGAGTGAGTGCTCCTTCCAACTGACTTCTGTATCCTTTTCTTCCATGTCTCATCATTCCTTATGTATGCCCTTGCTTTTTTGTATGAGATATTTTGGTCTTATATTGTACTTTTTCTGCCCTAAACCTAGAATGAGTGATTTCTCCCAGAATTCTGGTTCTTTTTAATGGAAAATGCTATTTCAGACCCAAATTTTGGGGAATAGTTATGCTTACTGGTATTGGGAAGTTAATGCTTCCAGGTATCCTCAATGGAGAGAATGAGGGAATATATGTATATACATACAAATGTGCACAAACACATGCATCAATACTTATTTCTTCATTATTTATATGTATTAAAAGCCATGAATTCACACTAATATCTCCAATTCTAATCCAACATTATGGACTTCAATTCTGGTTTTCTCTCTTTCTGTCCTGGGTTCAAGTAATTCCTCTCACGTTGGCTTCCCAAAGTGCTGGGATTACAGGCATGAGCCACCCTACCCAGCTTCTTTCTGTGTTTGTAAGCCCTATCTCTGATGGTGATAAACCTGACTTCCATTATCCTTAAAATTGTTAAAGTCATGCATTGTTTAGCAACGGGGATACATCCTGAAAAATGAGTTTTAGGGGATTTTGTCATTGTGCAAACATCATAGGGTGTATTTATGTAAACCTAGATGCTATAGTTTACTGTACCTCTAGGCTATGATATGGTATAACCAGTTGCTATTAGACTGCAAGCCTGTACAGCATGTTACCTTTTTTAATACTGTAGGCAATTTTAATGCAGTGGTATTTGTGTATGTAAACATATCTAAACATAGGTAGGCCAGGCTTGGTGACTCAGCCTGTAATCCCAGCACTTTGGGAGACTGAGGACAGTGGGTTGCCTGAGCCCATGGGTTTGAGACCCGTCCAGGCAACTTGGCGGGACCTCGTCTCTACAATAAAAATTAAAAAAATTAGCCGGGCATGGTAACGCGTGCCAGCAGTTCTGGCTACTTGGAAGGCTGAGGCAGGATCGCTGGAGCCCAGCAGGGCGCGGCTACAGTGGCTGGGAGCGTGCCACTGCACTCCAGTCTGGGCGACAGAGTGAGACTCCAACTCAAAACAAACAAGCAAACAAACAAATATAGGAAAGGTAATGCACTATGATATTAGTACAGCTATAACATCACTATATCTCTAGACATTAAGAACTTTCCAGCTCCATTTAATTTTTATTAAAGTATATATATATTTTAAAGAGTGGCCTCACTTTGTTGCCTTCTGAACTCAAGCAGTCCTCCTGCCTTGGCTTCCCAAAGTGCTGGGATTACAGACGTGAGCCACTGCACCTGGCTTAATAATGTAGAATTACAAAATAATGTATGCACATTTGGAGTAAGGAAAAAAACTATTAAAATTGTAATACTGTCCTGCTTGTCACATGGTGATGCTAGCATTCATATGACTAATACTATCTTTTGAGCGAATGTCATATTATACATTGCTGCCACAATTCAATTCAAGTTCAAAAAGTAATGCATAGATAACATTTCTTAAAGTGTACATACATTTTTTTTTTGGCACCCCTGGTATTGAGAAGTGTGTCAAAACTCCACAGAGAGACACACGTGAGAAAGAGCCAAACAACACCATACAGCATGGGTCAACCTTTCTAAGGGTAGCTATGTTACTTCACGGTTTGTCCTCACTGTGGGAGGTGGATTTTTAATTAATCAATCAATTAATTATTTTTGACTTGGTGTCTCACTCTGCTGCCTAGGATGGACTGAAGTGGAATGCTCACGGCCACCACAGCCTCGACCTGCTGGGCTTAGGTGATCCTTCCACCTCAGCCTTCCAAGTAGCTGTAACTATAGGCATGCGCCACCATGCCTGGCTAATTTTTTGATTTATTGTAGAGAAGAAGTCTCGCCAAGTTGCCCAGGCTGGTCTTAAACCCGTAGGCTTAGGCAGTTCTCTCACCTCAGCCTCCCAAAGTGCTGGGATTATAGGCGTGAGCCACCGTGCCCGATTGAATTTAATTTATTTTTGTTTTTTGGAGTCATGGTTTTGCTCTGTTGTCTAGGCTGGAGTACAGTGGTGCAGTCACAGCCCATCGCTACCTCTACCTCATGGGCTCAGACAATTCTTTTGTCTCAGCCTCCTGAGTAGCTGGGACTGTAGGTGTGAGTCACCATACCCAGATAATTTCTTTGTTTATTGTAGAGGTGGAGTCTCATTATGTTGCCCAGGCTGGTCTCGAACTCCTGGGTTCAAGTAATCCTCCTGTCTCAGATTACCAAAGTGCTGGGATTACAGGTGTGAGCCACCATTGCCAGCCTCCATTTTAATCTTTTGGGACCACCATCGTATTTACAGTCAGTCATTGACCAAAATATCACATAGTGCATGACTGTACTTAGTTGATTAACCTCCTTCTTCTATGTAACCAGTTTCCCTTCTGCCACCATCTTCTCTTCCATGTTGATGTATTTCTCATCTTGGGCTCTGAAACTTCTATAAACCCATGCATGGATACTTTGAAGGAAGATTTATAGAGATGTTCTTGTACATCTTAATCTTAATAGTATACATGTGGTATACGTATTCTAAGACTTTCATTATATTTGCTTTGTTATTAAAATGAATGCCTTTTTTTTTTTTTTGAGTCAGAGTCTTACTCTGTTACCCAGGCTGGAGTGCAATGGCACAGTCTCAGCCATCGCAACTGCAACCTGCTGGGCTTAGATGATCCTTCTGCCTCAGCCTTCCAAGTAGCTGGCACTACAGGTGCGCACCACCACACCCAGCTAATTTTTTGATTTATTGTAGAGACGAGATCTCACCAAGTTGCCCAGGCTGGTCTCGAATACCTGGACTCAGGCAATCCTCTCGCCTTGGCCTCCTAAAGTGCTGGGATTACAGGCTTGAGCCACCGTGCCTGGCCAGATGAATGACATTTAAACATTATGAAAAATGCTTATATGTGTAATAAGCTTTATAGGGTCTGGCTCATTCTATGTGATTAATATGGAAGCTTGGGTATAGAAATGCCCTGAGAGCTAAAAGTCTTTATTTTTTCACACATTAGTTTAATTCAAAATTTGGTGTGTACTTTTCTTTATTTTAGGGAATATAAATGTGATGTTCTTAATGGTGAGTTTATATGAAAATATTTAATTATAATCCATCAGGAAAGTTCCCAGTAACTTGTATTGGAAGGATTGTAAGAATTCTAGGATCAGTTCAGTTCTAGATATTCGAGAAGCATCTATTTTAAACTTGTTTCAAAGAGGAAAACATTGCTTAATTGGAAAAAATATCGCACATATTAGACTATGTTTGTTGTAAGTTCAAGAATCTTATTAAGGATGCTAGGCATCTAGACTTGTTTTTGTGATTGGAATCAGACCTAATGAAAAACATTTTTATAAATCTATTGGTGTATTAGTTTTCTCTCATTGCTGAAACATATTATCACAAATTTGGAAGTTTAAAATAACATTTATTATCTTATCATTTTGAAGTTCAGAAGTCTTTAAGATGAATCTAATTGGGCTAAAATCAAGGTGGGAAAGCCTGTGTTCCATTTGGATGCTCTAGAGAATCATTTAGACCTCTCTTCTTCCACCTGCTTGGCCTTTTACTATTGGCGAAACTGTAGTGTCTTTCATATGTAGAAAAATTAGATGCCATAGCATCAAGGCCATAGAGATTAGTCTTAACTATTTATGGTTCTAAGTCCTAGAAAGGTAAAATTACATAGTTACTCTAGAGATACAGAGGAATTAAAAGTTGGCACAACTGGCTCCCAGTTGTCATTGTTTCTACTGCCATATAGATTTATACTGTGTTTTCCCTTTAAGTGTACCTATTTACTACTGTTCTCTTGTTATCTGCTTTTTAAAAAATAACCAAATAACTACCTTTTAGAAAATGGTTCATTTGGAGCCTTAATGGGGAATACCTTGTTTGCAAATCAAACATTCAGATTATCTGCTTCTTTTGTTCCCCTCTGCACGAAACTATAGTAGATTCTGGAAACAAAAGGGGAAAAGTCAATATATGGAGGGCTTTCTATGTATTTCTTTTTTTGATTCATTCTTTCATTTAGCATGAAGTTTTAAGTTTTCACTGTGTGCTGCTGCTGGAATAATGTGTGTTTTAGGAAAGGGCAGGAGGGATTGTAGAGAGTTTGAGGAACTATGAGAAGGCTAGGATAGTCTGAGCACTGACTCAGAGGAATGGAGTAGAATGAGAGGAGATTGTTAGTTTTATGGAGCTCAAAGGATTTGGACCTTTGTCATAAAAATTGAAAGGGAATGATTGGAGGATTTTAAGCTAGAAAGACCTATAATTTGATTTGCATCTTTAAAATGCTCTGTATGAAGATTGATTAGAAGAGAGATAGGTTGCAGGAAGCTACTATTCCTGTGAGAGATGGTAGTGGCTTTTGCTAAGGTGGTGGCAAAGTAGAGATCTAGAAGGGTGAGTAGTTTTAAAAACAGACTTAGAGGGTATAGTTGATCACGTTCTATTAATGACTGATTGTAGAGGTGAAAAACATCACCTCTTCACCATTAGAAGTTATAACTAGTATGTGTATTTCTGCTTCCATTCATTCTTCCAAGTTATCTTGTTGACAGCTTGACTTGTTACTTTCCTGTCAACTTTCCCATTCCTTATGTCAGATCTACAATCTATACTTTGACTGACTTTCTTCTCTTTGTGATCTGTTCTTTTTTCTGTTTTATCTAGTCACTTTTAATCTCTAGTTCTTACTGCATGACTTGAATATAGTTGATAATTTATTATCTCTCTCATCACTTGTGTAGGTTTCTGACACTATGAAAGGACTCAGTAAATACTTGTTGAAATGGGTGCCATAATGACATGTAATAAATATTGCCTTTTAATTCAAAATAAATAGAAACATTTAAACTAAATGTTCTGGTAAATATTGTTCACCATTTTTCCATATACATTGTGACATAACATATTTACAAAGTAAGTTTCTAAGGTATCATATGTCATAATAGCAAGCTGCAAGTAACTAAAAATGTGATGCTAGCATGCATGTGATAGTGGAGGGACAGCTTACAGAAAGTTGAGACGGGCCTAATATAGGTAAATGGAAATCTCAAACTGATATTGATACTTTCAGCTATGCACTAACAAAGAATCACAGAACTTGAAAGAGCAGCAGGGATCTACTCCAACTCAGTTGTTACAGATAAGGGAACAGAATGAGATGAGAAACTATATTTTTCTGAATAGATTTTTTTTTTAACCAGAGTAATTAATCTTCCATGTGCATTTAATTATCAGCATAGGTTCTTTTTATTATATTAATGTAACTTTTATGTTTGAAAAGAAGTTTAAATTTATGAAACATAGTTGTTGATCTGTTGTTAAACAATCTTTAAACATGATTATATTTTTCTTCATTCAGTATTCATATTTCTTATAGGTGAAGTATATCACAATGTGAAATTCAACTCAGTAATTATTCCTTGAGTTCTGCTGTGTCTCAGGCATACTGTTAAGCTCTGAGGATGCTGGGATGGATATGGCTCTCTTTGTCCTTAATGAGTTCAAAATCTTGTATGATAGGCAGATAAACTGTAAACAGATGATTGTACTATGGATTTGTTAAGTGATATCATACTATTATTAGGGTGCATGTGATCTTGAAATAACATAGAAGTGAGGTGTAACTCGTGTGTGTGTGTGTGTGTATATGTGTGTGTGTGTGTGTGTGTGTGTGTTTATGTATATGCACATTCATTCAGAAGCTCTCGAAGAGGAAGTAACATCTGAGTTGAGTTTTGAAGGATGAATACAAATTGACAAATTGGCCAAGGAGATGAGGTGAGCATTTTAGGCAAAAGAAACAGCATGCACAGCATGGGGATATCACAAAATCATGATGTGTAAGAGGACTATCAGCATTGCTAAGAGTATGAAATGTGGGATGGAACGTAGTTGGAGATGACCCTGGGAAAATAAGAAAGTGGAAAGAAAGGAAAATCCGGTATTTCAAACTGAAAGGACAAATTATATTTATAAATAAGATTTTAAAAATAAGACAAATATAGGCCAGGCTTGGTGGCACAAGCCTTAATCCCAGAACTTTAGGAAGCAGAGGTGAGAGAATTGCCTGAGCCTCAGGGGTTCAAGACCAGCCTGGGTAACTTGACGAGACCTTGTCTCTACAATAAAGCAAAAAATTAACCGGACATGGTGGCACTTGCCTGTGATTCCAGCTGCTTGGAAGGCTGAGGCCGAAGGATCACCTGAGCCTAGCAGTCTGAGGCTGCACTTCAGCCTGGGTAACTGAATGAGACTCTGAGTCAAAAAAATAAGTAAATAATACGTAAAACAAGACAAATATAGTATCATTTTATATCAGCTTTTCCATATTGTATCTTTATGCGCACTTCCCCATCTACATATGTAACCATGAACAGAATATTTAAAAAAAATTTTTTTTTCATAAAAATGAAGTTATACCTGACTAAACTCCTTCTAGGTCAAAGCCTGTGTTGCAGAGAAAATGGTAGTGACTTAAAAGTAGTTGGTTAATAAGAAGAGACTAATATTTTCACCACTGTGTTCCTTTTACCTGACACAAAGTAAATACATAGTGAGTAATATTTATGAAGAAAATATTGAATTCTGTGACTTGGATCAGACAGATATTATATACTTGTTATAGTTAACAGGTCTCTGAAGCTGAGACGTTTTGTCTTTTACTAATTGAATGTATTTTAGGAGTTGTTGAAGTTGCTATTCTAGCCTGAATAAGTAATTAAACATTTTTCAATTTAGTTTATTCTGTTTTATTTTCCTGTGGTGATTAAGTATATTTTCAGGCTCTTCAGCTTTTAGTGGCGTTTAGGTGGTACTTTTCTAACTTTTTGTTTCCTTCCTGATTGTAGGAATCAGGCAATGTGTACAAGCTGCCAATTTAGTACCATAAGTTGGGTTGCATGGAAGCACAGAGGGAAAGTTGGTGTGTAGTCTACCTCTTTCTACCTTTTATTGTATGATGGATAAAATAGTCCAACCAGTGGGAAACTCATATTTCAGCTATAACTGCATAATTAGTATCTCATATGATATCACCTATAGTGTTCTTCCCTCATGAAAAGTTGCATCAAGTGATTTGAGACTTTTCCCAGCTTTGAAATTTTATTTTATTTTTTAAATTATAAAGATATGGGTTACAATTCAGGGTTAAGTATACAAATGTTGATTATGCCGGTACCCTTGTTGATGAGGTGTGCCCCTCCCTCCCCTAGCAGTTTCCCTCAACTGCCAATCCCACCCCTGTCTCCTGACAGTTTCCCACTACTGCCAATCCCTTTCTTATAGTATTATAATTTTTCAAGGTCCACTTATGAGTGAGAACATAAGTGATCTCTCGACCTGCTGGGCTCCAGCAATCCATCCGCCTCAGCCTTCCAAGTAGCTGGAACTACAGGTACACGCTACCACGTCCGGCTGGTTTTTGATTTATTGTAGAGCTGAGGTCTCGCCAAGTTGCCCAGGTGGGTCTCGAACCTGCAGGCTCAGGCAATCCACTCACCTCAGCCTCCCAAAGCGTCGGATTACAGGCTGAGCCACTGAGCCCGGCTCTTTGCCTACTTTTTTATGGGGCTGTTTGTTTTTTGCTTTTCGGCCCATTTGAGTTCCTTGTTGATCCTAGATATTAGGCCTTTGTCAGATATACAGTTGGCAAATAACTTTTCCCATTCTGTGAGCTGACTCCCTGCTCTTTTGATGGTTTCTTTTGCTTTGCAGAACCTCCTCAGTTTAATGATGTCCCACTTGTCTATCTTATTTCTTATGGTATGGGCACTTAGGGTTCTGAATAGGAATTGGTTGCCAGAATTTCCATAAGGGTGTCTCCTGCATTTTCTAAGCTTCTTATAGTTTGAGGTTTTACGCTTAGGTATTTGATCCATTTAGAGTTAATTTTTGTGTATTGTGATAGGTAGGGGTCCTGTTTCAATCTTCTGCATGTGAACAGCCAGTTTTGCCAGCACCATTTACTGAATAGGTTCTCCTCTCCCCAGTGGTTGTTTTGGAGGCTTTGTCAAAGATGAGTTGGTTGAGAATTGAGACTTTGCTTCCGGAATCTCTGTCCTGTTCCATTGGTCTGTATACGTGTTCTTGTACCAATGCCAGGCTGTTTTGATTACTGCAGCCTTAGAGTAAAGTTTGAAGACAGAAGTGTGATACCTCCTGCTTTTTTTCTTTTGCTAAGGATTGTTTTGGCTATTCGTGGACGTTTGTGTTTCCATATGAATTTCTGTATTGTCATTTCCAGGTCTGAGAAGAATGATGTTGGTTACTTAATGGGTATTGGGTTGAATATGTAGATTGCCTTTGGTAGGATCATTGAAAACATCAACAAAACAAAAAGCTGGTTCGTTGAAAGAATTAACAAGATGGACCCCTAGCCAGACCAAGAAAAAGAGAGAAAAAGCCCAAATAAACAAAATCAGAAATTCCAAAGACCAAATCACAACTGACCCAGAAAAAATACAAAAGATTATCAGAGATTACTATGTACATCTATAGGGAAACAAACTTGATAACCTAAATGAAATGGAGAACTTTTTGATATCACACGGCTTCCCCAGGTTGAAACAAGAAGATACTGAGACACTAAGACCAATAACAACCCAGGGACTTGACTCTGTCGTACGAAAACCACCTATAAAAAAAAAAAAGCCCTAGACTGGATGACTTTCCAGCAGAATTCCACAAAACGTATGAGGAGGAACTGATACCAATCCTATTGAAAGTATTCCAGGCAATTGGGAAAGATGGAATTCTCCCCAAATCATTTTACAAAGCTAACATCACACTGATACCCAAACTGGATAAAGATCCAACAAAAAAAAGAAAACTACAGACCAATATTCTTTATGAACACAGATGCAAAAATTCTCAACAATATTTTAGCAGATTGGATCCAAAAACACATCTCAAAAATCCTCCACCATGACCAAGTAGGTTTCATCCTTCTTTTGAGCCAGGGCGGGTTCAACATTTGCAAGACCATAAATGTAATTAAATACATCAGCAGATGTAAAAACAAGAACCACACAAAATTTTATTTTTTTCTTCCTCTGGGACTTGACTTACTGTCTTTCTTTTCTTTTCTTTTTTTAGTGCTGAAAAAAATGGGGACATTTGGTTTGAAAACACATTTCTCTGCTTGGAAATTTTTGACTTCCTGAATTATACCTATTCGTTTTTGAGATTCACTTTATTAGCGTTTAATAGACTTTCTCATTAACACAAAGGTGACAAGTAAAAACTCTTTTTTCCTGCTCATAGGGTGGTTTATATGATATAGCTTCATTTTTTAAATGATATAGCTTCATTTTTAAAACTTTAAAAAAATTTTTGATTTTTTTTGAGTTGGATTCTCACTGATACCCAGGATGAATCTCAGTGGCACGCTCATGGCCACTGCAGCCTTGACATGCTGGACTCAGGCAGTCCTTCCTTCTCAGCCTTCCAAGTAGCTGGAACTATACCTGGCTAATTGTTTTGATTTATTGTAGAGACGAGGTCTTGCCAAGTTGCCCAGTCTGGTCTCCAACCCTTCAGCTCAGGCAGTCCTTTCACCTTCGGCTTCCAAACTGCTGGGATTATAGGTGTGAGCCACCGTGCCTGGCTAAAAGCTTTTAATTTTGAATTAATTTCAGACTTACAGAGAAATTTCAAAATATAGAGAGTTTCTGTGTATCTTTCACTTATCTCCTTTGTTATGTAACCATAATTCGACTATCAAAACCAGGAAATTAAGCTGGATATAATACTAATGAATCTGCAGACCTTATTTGAATTTTACCAGTTTTCCCACTAATGTCTTTTTTGGTCTTGTGCAGAATCTCATCTGGGATCCCACATTGCATTTGCTTTTCCTGGCTCCTTAGCTCTTCCAATCTGTGATAGTTCTCTTTCTTGTTCTTTATGAATGTGACACTTTTGTTTGATAGAAGAATGTTTGATATGAGTTTGTATGAATGCTTTCCATGATGAGATCATAGTTATGCATTTTTGGTAAAAATGCCACAGAGATGATTTTGTATCCTTTTTAGTGCATCATATCAGGAAAAACATGATTTTCGTTTGTGTTATTACTGATGATGCTATCTTTGTTTGCTTGATTATGGTGGTGCTGTCAGATTTTTCTAATACAAAGTTACTTTTTAAGAGAACATAATTGTCTTGTGGGCAGGTACTTTGAGACCATGCGTACGTCCTTTTTCCTACAATTTTGCTCACTTATTTTAGCATCTGTTGATTCTTTGTCAATTGGATTGTAGAAGGAAGAGCTCTCCCCCTTATCTATCCATCTATTATTATTATTATCCATTTATCATCTACTGTCCTATCTGCCTACCTACCTATTTAAAATGCTTTATGTCAGTGTAGGTCTTGGATATTTGTTTTATTCTATGTGTATAATGCATTATTATCATTACTTATTTTGTTGCTTAGATTATTTTAAATTTGGCTATTGGGAGTACCTTCTGGCTGGTTCTTGTGTCTTTCTGGCATGGCCCATTATTTTTTGAGTACTTCTTTATTTTCTGGCATCACAAAATATTCCAGGCTCATCTTGTATTTTCCCACCTCAGCCCTTGAGTCATCATTTCTCCAAGGAAGAATTTTATTGGAGAATGAGGTTTAGAAACTGAGATCTGGGAGCTAGGTGTACTTATTGGTACCGGGATGTAATCACTTTTAGGCATTATGGCAGACAGAGTGAGGAAATATATGTATATATGTCTGTATTTCTGTATTTATTTGTATATATATTGAAGATCAAGAGTTCATATTGATACCTTTTGCTTCAATCCAACACCACAGTGTTTGTTCTAGGCTCTCTCCTTTCCTTATTTCTAACTCTTTTCTCAGAATATGAGAAACTTGACTCTCGTTAGGCACATTATATTTGCTTAGTTGTTTAATTCTTTCTTGTGTATGTGTAAGGATTATAGTCTCTGTATATTTACATATCTACATATGTAATATGTAATGTATATTAGGGTTATAGTATATAATACATTTACACACAGAGCTTCAGAACTGGTAACCTGTACTTCATGAAAAACAAATTTACTAATTTATGCTTGTTTATCACTCTTTTAAAACTTTAGCCTTATAGTATACAGTTGAAATACTACTTTCCAAGTTAACTTATGTTAGTCCTTTTAGTTCTCATTTCCTTCAGTGTGGTTGTATTATTCATTTGTAATACCATTAGGTTCATATTTCACTGTTTGTATTTCATTTTGGGTTCCCCTACATCATAGTTCATTTAAAGTACTTATTTACGCCATGAGATCTTCTTCATTCTTGTACTGCTGTATACAACATTATTTTGTAAATGTACCTTGTTTATTCACTCTCCCAAAAATGGGCGTTAAGATTATTTATTTTTGTAATTTAGATAAAGAAACGCCTCTATCACCTTATATACTAGCTCCTATTCAGTTGTTTAGAAGCTTCTGCATAAGAAAGTACTAGTCAGTATTACCATATGGTTGTTACTTTTGATACTCTATTTTCCTAAAATATTCCAGTCACCTTAATAAATCTCTGGGATTACCATAATCTACTCATAAAATCTTTTCGTGTTATTTTCATTACCCACCCCCTCCAAGATTTAACATCCTGAAGATATGAAATTCTGCAGTATAACAGAGCAAAAAGAAATGCCTTTTTCTATTTCTGAAACTCCATTTGATGTAATATGCAGTAAGTCTGATAGGACTGTGCTCATCTTAAATGGATGTTCACTGATGTACTGTAACTTGACTGGTTTGAGAAACAGTCAACAAAAAATGGAATCTAACAGAAGGAAATTCCAGCTGCTGAAGGAATTGGGAATACTAAATACATTCATTTTCTATTATCCAACAAAAGGACTATGCTATACCACTATTGCACTTAGTATTACTATGCTATACCACTATTGCACTTAGTATTCCAATTTATTAAACATACATGTTAGCTGAAGTCTGCCATCCACCATTATAATTAGTATGGCTAAAATTATTCATCTGAAACCTGAGAAGATTTACATGAAGTAAATTTAAAAAGGCTTAAGTAAAGTTCAGTTAGGCAAAACTTGAATTGGGCTTATTGTTGAGGTCCAGAATGTATTAGAAGTTCCACTTGTTGTACCTGATTCTTTTCTCCTTCCTTTTTAGGTGCTAATATGCTAGACTGTTTTTCTCAGCCTACTGGAAAGCACCACAGAAAAGAGAAAACAAATATGTAAATTATAGAAAGTGTAGGTAATGGGAATAGACTTGACTGTAAAACAGTATAAATGGAAATAAGTTTAATTATAAAATTTGAGAAACAGGATGTATTAGTTTTCTTTTGCTGTTGTAATAAATGACCACAAACTTACTGGCTTTAAATAGCATGCATTTATTATTAAAATTATCTTACTGTCCTGTAAGTTACAAGTCAGACACAGGACTCAGTAGGTTAAAATAAAGATGTCAGCCCGGCTATATGCCTTCCTAGAGGCTCCAGGGGATAATTAATTTTCTTATATTTTCCACTGCCTTTGGCTCATGACCTCTTTCTTCTATTTTTAAAGCCAGCAACACTGCATACCTTTGGCCCTACTCCTGCTGACTCTCTTCTGCCTCTCTCTTTCTGTCTAAGGAATGATTACATTGGGCCTACCAAGATAATACAGGATAATACTCCTATTTTAAGGTCAGCTGACTGGCAACCATAATTTTGTCTGCAACCTTAATTCCCTTTTTGCCATGTAACCTAACATTCATAGGTCCCAGGGGTTATTCTTCTTAACAGGAAAATTATTTCATTTATCTGGAACTCCTATTTTATTCTATTACTTTATTTTTTTGAGACGTTGCCCAGGTTGGAGTGAAGTGGCATGATCCCAGGTCACTGCAGTCTCGACCTCCTGACCTCAAGTGATCTTCCTATCTCAGCTTCCCGAGTAGCTGGGATTATAGACGTGTGCCATCATGCTAATATTTTTTTGTAGAGACGAGATCTCACTATGTTGTATAGGCTGTTCTTAAACTTCTGGGTTCAAGCGATCCTCTCGCCTTTGCTCTCTAAGTACTGGGATTAAAAGTGTGAGCCATTGCCCGTGGTTTATTTTATTTTTTAATTTTTGTAGAGACAGGGTCTTGCTATATTGCCAAGAGTGGTCTTGGACTCCTGGCCTAAAGAGATCCTCTTGCCTTGGCCTCCTAAAGTGCTGGGATTACAGGTGTATCATTGTGCCCAGCCCGGAATTCCTATTTTTACTATAGTAGAGTCCTTTTTTTTTTTTTTTGAGTTGGAGTCTCACTCTGTCGCCCAGACTGGAGTGCAGTGGCCGCTCCCAGCCACTGCAGCCTCGTCCTGCTGGGCTCCGGCAATCCTTTTGCCTCAGCCTTCTAAGTAGCTGGAACTACAGGCGCGCACTACCACGCCCGGCTAATTTTTTTGATTTATTGTAGAGATGAGGTCTCGCCAAATTGCCCAGGTGGGTCTCGAACCCGCGGGCTCAGGCAATCCAGTCACCTTGGCCTCCCAAAGTGCTGGAATTACAGGCTGAGCCACTGAACCCGGTTTAGAATTCTTAAAATAGTTTGAGACAGAGGATGTGGGGGGGTGGGCTCATAACATCAATTAGGGTACCTGATCTCAAACCAGGTGAAATGGGGACCAAGAAGGCCCAAACTTTACCTGTGTGATGACCACTTGTATACTTAATCCTGAATTGTACTTCCCATCTTTAAAATAAATAAAACAAAAAAGAAAGTTCTCCTTCCTTTCACTATAAAAAAAAGTTTGTGACAAATCATAATTTTAGCAAGAAGACCCCAAAATGAAAGAATATTTCTTTCTGCCTTTTGGAAGAAACAGTTTGTAGTAGAAACTACCTATTTTCCTGCTAATTTCTTTATCTTTAGCTCTTAGATTTTTGAATTCAATCACTGTATTTTTTAAAGGTGTTTCTGAGTTTTAAGTTAGGTTTGTTCCTAGAAAGAATGGAAGAAAATCTAAGGTTATTTCTTGACAGCAGAAGAGAAATTTGTAAAGAATTGAACTACAGCTGAAGTCTTCCTTTTCTAGTTAATAATTCACAGGGAATACAATAATAAACAGTCTTTTTCTTTCTTTTAAGTAAAGATTTTGTTTCATAGGGTATTCTTTGTAAACAATTTGTGTGGACACATCAACAGTCTTGTTATTTTGTCTTATTGGTCTGGGAACCAGTTCTGTTTTAAGGAAATTTCTTCTGTGTAATGCCTGTATTGCAGTGATGTTTGGCAAGCTTATTTTAACTTGGTCACTCTCACTGCATCTGTCCACTTGAATTTTCCTTAGGGTTAGACTCACTGCCTCAGCCTATTTTCCAGAAAGAGTTTGTAGCAATACTACACCTGAAGTCTCTCTGGGTAGGAACTTTTGGGTGTCACAATGGGAATGGGAGGCAGGAACACTGGATTAGAAATCACTGGGACTGAGTATTACTCTGCATTTATTTATTTTCAATCACTGAATTTGTTTTGAGTACTTTCTAGGTAATAATTACAAACAAGATAATGGCATTTTAAAACCCTTCTTATATGGGGAATTTTGCTCCATTATCCTTTGAAATATGGAAAGTTTTCATGTTTAATTATTTTATCCCCCACATTGTTTCTGTGCCTCTTTTTTAGAACTTCTAATAGTTGGGTATTATATCTCTTTTTTTTTTCTTAATAGAGAGAATGGCTATTATGTCTTTTATGTCTTCACTGTGCCTCTTTTCTCTTTTATTTTCTGTTCTTATTTATTTACTTATTTATTTATTTGAAGCAGGCTCTCACTCTGTTGCATAGGCTGGAGTACAGTGGCACAATCATGGCTTATCTCAGCTTCAATCTCCTGAGCTTAGGCAATCCTTCCAACAGGCTGGTATCAAACTCCTGGGCTCAAGCAGTCCTCCAGCCTCTGCCTTTCAGAGTGCTAGGATTACAGGCATGAGTCACTGCACCTGGCCTTTATTTATTTATTTTCTAAATCTTTTTCTTTTACCTTTTTTTTTTGAGACATTTCCTAGAGTTTATTTTCTGGCCCTTTTGGCTAAATTTTTAAACTAGGCAATTACTTAACTCTATGGAAATTTCAAATATATTCAAACCTAGAAAGAATAGTCATGGGAGTGCACTGTACCAATCACTAAGCTTCAGCAATGATCAAGTCATGGTCTGTCTTTTTAAATTTATATTCCTATTCATCCATCCTCTCTTCCATCCCAAGATTAAATTGAGCAAGTCTTAGACATCATCATAATCTTATGTAATATAAAATATTTTAATGTAAATCTGTACTTATAAATTTATATGTAGATATTTTTGAGTGTCTTATTGTTAATAGATGACTCTTAAGACATAACTGTTATTCCATTTTTGTACGTATAAAAATGAACAATTTCTTAATAGCGTCAAAACCCAGTGTTTAATTTTTTTAGTAAGCTTTTATTTTAAAGCAGTTTTAGAACAGAATAATAGAGCTCTTGAATGCCGCATACCTGGGTTTCTCTATTATTAACATTTTATATTAGTATGGTACATTTATCACATTAATGAACCAATATTTATAAAGTAAAGTCAATATTATTAGGTAGCCTCAGTTTCCTCTTCCTTTTTGTTTTTGTTTTTCCTCTTCCAGGTACCCATCTGTGATATTATATTATTAGTGTCTCATTTATTAATATCTCAGACTTTCATTGTTTTTTATGGCCTTGGCAGTTTTGAGGAATAGCAGTCAGGTATTTTGTTGAATGTTGTTGAACTGAGATTTGTCTGAAGCTTTTTTTATGGTTATACTAGGGTGATGTGTTTTGGGGTGGAAGACCATAGGGGCGAAGAACCTTTCCCATCACATCATATCAAGGATATATATTGTCAATATCGTATATTACTGTTGATGTTAACCCTGAGCATCTGGCTTGAGATAATGTTTATCAGATTTCTTCATGATAAAGAAGCTCTTTTTTTTTTCCTTTTCTCTTTGCGCATTGTTTGTACTCTTTGGAAGATAGTCACTGTGTGCAGCCCACACTTAATGAGTGGCTAATTATGTTCTACCTCTTTAAGAATAGAGTATCTACATAAATTAGTTGACTTTCTTATTGCAAGACTGCAAGGGATTTGTTTCTTCTCTTTCATTTATTTATTTTCAGTCATTTATTTGGGTAAATATGAACTCATAGATATGTATTTTATACTTTTGATTATGACCTATATTTCATCATTGTGAATTTTTTTGTTTATTTTTGAGACATTAAAAAAAAGAAAACTTTCTGGCACTACAAAATGTTCCAGGCTCATCTTGTGTATTTCATATTTCTGTCCTAAAATCAGCTATTTCTTCAAAGAGCTTTATTTCCTTGTATTTGAGAAGGTATTAGAAATCAGGATTTGTATGCCAGGTGTGCCTCTAGGTTCTTTAAGCTGAAGGAGCTAGGTGATAATATGTGTGTATATTAATCTGTGTATTTATAAACATATGTAAAAATATTTCTGTGTCTAACCACCTGTATTTTAAGCTAAACATGAGTTCCTATACTGATGTTTCCAACTCTACCTCGTTATCACATGCATCATTCTTGCCTCTTCCCCTTGCTTATCTGTAATCCACTACTCTGATGGTGAGAAACCTATTGCTCACTATCTACCATCCATTTACTCAGTTGTTCAGTTTTAATATACATTATAGTTATTTCAGAATTGTTAACTTATATTCCTACAGTAAATAAATTTATCAACTAGAGTACAGTGTAGACTTTCTTTGCAGTTTTAGACTGCATTCATTTTCAGTTACTTAGATTATCACCTGATTTCCCCTAGCCCTTTTAGTGAGCTTGTTTCATATATTTGTAACACATTTAGACTTGTCATATTGTGATTTCATTCAGGGAGTCATCTTCTAAATGATTGTTTAAAAACCTCTCTATGCATTACAATTTACTCTTTTTTTTTTTTGAGTTGAAGTCTCACTCTGTCGCCCAGACTGGAGTGCAGTGGCCGCTTCCGGCCACCGCAGCCTCAACCTGCTGGGCTCCGGCGATCCTTCCGTCTCACCCTTCCAAGTAGCTGGAACTACAAGGCGTGCACTACCACGCCTGGCTGATTTTTTTAATTTATTGTAGAGATGAGGTCTTGCTTGCCCAGGCAGGTCTCGAACCCACGGGCTCTGGCAATCCACTCACCTCAGCCTCCCAAAGTGCGGGATTACAGGCTGAGCCACCGAGCCCAGCTACAATTTATCTTTATGATGTAGAGTTCAATGAATTTTGACAAATGCTTAATGTCTTTTATTCACCATTACATTATCATAAAGAATAGTTTTACTATCCTAAAATGTCCTCTATACTTCACCTATTCATCCCTTTCTCCAACAAGCTCCTAGCAAACTCTGATCTGTACACCATCTCTATAGTTTTGTCTTTTCAAGAATGTCATGTAATTGGAATCATACAGTATGCAACTTTTTTTTTTTTTTTGAGTTGGGGTCTCACTCTGTCACCCAGGCTGGAGTGCAGTGGCATGCTCCCGGCCACTGCAGCCTCGACCTCCTGGGCTCAGGCAATCCTTCCTTCCTCAGCCTTCCAAGTAGCCAGAACTACAGGCACCTGCCACCATGCCCACCTAATTTTTTATTTATTTATTGTAGAGACGAGGTCTTGCCAAGTTGCCCAGGGTAGTCTTGAACCCGAGGGCTCAGGCAATCCTCTCACCTCAGCCTACCAAAGTGCTGGGATTATAGTCGTGAGCCACCGCACCTGGCCCAGTATGTAACTTTTACAGACAGGCTCCTTGCATTTAGGTTTATGCTTGTCTTTTTTTTGTGACTTGATAGCTTATTCTTATTACTGAATAATATTAGATCATTAAATCACAGATTGTTTATTTATTCATCTATTGAAGGACATCTCAGCTGTTTCCAGGTTTTGGCCATTACGAATACAACTGCTATAAAAGTTCACATACAAGTTTTTTGGTGTACATTAGTTTTCAAATCAGGTAAATACTATGGAGTGCAGTTGCTTGATTGTGTGCTAAGTCTTTTAAGAAACTCCCAAATCATTTTACAGAGTGGACTTTACCATTTTGCCTCCCACTAGCAGTCAGTAAAGAGTTACAGTTGCTGTGTATACTCACTGGTAGTTTGATATTTTCATTGTTTTGGGTTTTAGCCATTCTAATAGGTGTACCGTGATACCTCGTTGTTTTATATTTGCAATTCCTAATAAATGATTGATGTTGAGCATCTTTTTTTTTTTTATTGAGTTGGAGTCTCACTCTATCGCCCAGACTGGAGTGCAGTGGCCGCTCCTAGCCACCGCAGCCTCAACCTGCTGGGTTCCAGCGATCCTTCCGCCTCAGCCTTTGGAGTAGCTGGAATTACAGGCATGCGCTACCATGCCCGGCTGATTTTTTGATTTATTGTAGAGATGAGGTCTTGCCAAGTTACCCAGGCGGGTCGCGAACCCGCAGGCTCAGGCAATCCACTCACCTCAGCCTCCCAAGGCGCGGGATTACAGGCTGAGCCACCGAGCCTGGCTGGAGCATCTTTTTATATGTTTATTTTTATTTTTTTAAAACCAGAGCATTACATCATCATCATCATCATCATTATTATTATTATTATTATTATTATTATCTTTTGAGTTGGAGTCTCACTCTGTCGCCCAGGCTGGAGTGCAGTGGCACGCTCATGGCCACCACAGCCTCGACCTGCTGGCTCAGGCGATCCTTCTGCCTCAGCCTTCCAAGTAGCTGGAACTACAGTTGCAAGCCACCATGCCTGGCTGTTTTTTTTTTTTTTTTTTCCCTAATTGTTGAATTCATGACTTTTGCTAAACCACTAATAGAAGATAACTTTCTCAACCTTATGAAGAACATCTACAAAATACCTACAGCTAACATTATACTTAGTGAGGAAAGATTAAATGCCTTTCTCTCAGATTCAGGAACAAGGCCAAGATGTCCATTCTCACTACTCTTATTCAGTATAGTACTCAAAGTTTAGCTGGTGTGGTGAGGCAAGAAAAAGAAAGAAAAGGCATTTTTATTTTCAGATGACATTTCTTTCTGCATAGAAAATTCCAAGGAAGCTACATGAATATTCCTATAGCTAAAAAGTGAGTTAAAGCAATGTTGTTATGTATAAATCAACACACAAAGTTCTTATTTCTCTATATAATTCATAACTAGTTAGAAACTGAAATTAATCAATTTTGTTCATAATATCTACAAAAATACTTAGGTATAACTCTAACAAAGCCTATACAGGATATACTGAAGAGTATAAGCAACTTTTTTTCTCTCTCTCTCTCTGAGGGAGGGTCTCACTTTGTTGCCCAGGCTGGAATGCAGTGGCACGATCACAGCTCACTTCAGTCTTGACCTCCAGGGCTCAGGCAGTCTGTCTGCATTGCCTCCTGAGTGACTGGGGCTGCAGGTACGCACCACCACACCTGTCTAATTTTTTTGATTTTTTTGTAGAAATGAGGTCTTGCTATGTTGCCCAGGCAGGTCTTAAACTCCTGGCTCAAGCTGTTTTCCTCCTTGGCCTCCCAAAGTGCTGGAATTACAGGCGTGCAGGGATTACAGTCACTGCACTCGGCCTTGTAAGGAATTTAGGAATGAAATTAAAGAAGACCTAAGTAATATAAGAAGACATATAAATAGTCATGTGATATTCATGAATTGGAAGACTCAGTTGAAGATATCACTGTACCCCCAAAGTGGTTTACATATTTAATGTGATAACAATCAAAATTCCAACAGGATTATTTTATTTTATTTATTTTATTTTTTATTTTTTTTGGGTTGGCGTCTCACTCTGTCGCCCAGACTGGAGTGCAGTGGCCGCTTCCGGCCACCGCAGCCTCGACCTGCTGGGCTCCGGCGATCCTTCCGCCTCAGCCTTCCAAGTAGCCGGAACTACAGGCATGCGCTACCACGCCCGACTAATTTTTTTGATTTATTGTAGAGATGAGGTTTCACCTGCCCAGGCGGGTCTCGAACCTGCGGGCTCAGGCAATCCACTCACCTCAGCCTCCCAAGGCGCGGGATTACAGGCTGAGCCACTGAGCCCGGCTAGTCTCATTCTTAAAGATAATGTTTTAGTGATATTTATTCATTAATAGTATACATATTAAGATTTATTTGAGGTATCAGTCAACAAAAGTATGGGTACTTGATGTTTCTAACATTTAAATATGAAAAAAATTGTAAAGGTAGACAGTGACACTATTTTCAATGTAGTTGAGTTTTTAATCAGTTCTGTTTTATATTAGCACTACAGAAACCTTCAGATTGGTCTAAAAAGAAGAATGCACCCTTAGGGAAATTGACGTCCTTATTTAAACTTCTTGTGAGAATGATCTATTCTTTCCACACTCTGAGCTTCAAGGAAGTATATTCGGATACCCTCTTCACTATTGGCAACTCAATCACCAGCACTGTTTCCAAAGTACTTGGACATATCTCTTTGCCTTCTATGATCCGAGAAGTATTTGTGACTTTAACAAGACCTGTGGCATTATTTTATGAGAATGCAAAGTAAGTATTTTGGTCTTAGAATTAAATGTAAATAAACAGCTTAAATTTTAGAGGCAACTTTTCTTCCCTGTCAGCTTTATTGTTATAGATAGTGATTTTGATAATTTCGTGGAGGGGTAGTATACTAAACTACCCTTTTGTTGAAAAGATAGTTCAAGTAGTAGAGAAATATCAATGAGAAATTGGAAGTTCTATTTTCTGTTTTTGTACTTGCCCTTTTAGTGCTTGTGTTTTCAGAGTTTTTTATGCAAACAAGCATACGTATTAAATGCGTGATAGATATGAAAGCTTACTTGATGTAATTATTATACAGTTAAGTAGATAGAATGCACTTAATGTAGTCAGCCATTTGGATCAGTAGGTTCTGTATCTGTGGATTCAACCAACCCTGGATGGAAGATATTCGGAAAAATAAGAAAATTTACAAATTTGGCCAGTCATGGTGACTCATGCCTGTAATCCCAGCACTTTGGGAGGCCAGGGAGGGAGTCACTTGCACTCAGTAGTTTGAGACCAGCCTGGGCAGCAAAGAAAGACCCCTGTCTCTGTGTAAAATAGAAAAATTAACCAGGCATTGTGGCACATGCCTGTAATTCCAGCTTCTTGTGAGACTGAGGTGAAAGGATCACTGGAGCCCAGGAGTTTGACCTGTGGTGAGCTAGCATTGTGTCACTGCACTCCAACCTGGATGAGTGTGACTTTGTTTAAAAAAAAAAACAAAACTGCAAATTAAAAAATACAGAGCAACAGCTGATTATATAGCATTTATATTCTATTAGGTATTATAAGTAATCTAGAGATGCTTTTAAGCATATAGAAGGGATGTGTACAGGTTATAAGCAAATATTATGTAAGCTATTTTATATTAGGGACTTGAACATTTGGATTTTAGTATTGAGGGCAAGTCCTGAAACGAGTCCCCTTTGAATCCCCTTTGTAACATGCAGATCTCACTCTATGTCTGCATGCAATTCCATTAAACTTTTCACAATCCCCAAATCTGGAATTTTTCTTGCAAATTTTTAAGTTCTTCCTTAATCAAAAATAGTTCATGAGTGAAAGACATGTACACATACGAGTAACTAGTATACTTATTTTTATTTTTTTATTTTTTTAAGTTGGAGTCTCACTCTGTCGCCTAGATTGGAGTGCAGTGGCCACTCCCAGCCGCCGCAGCCTCAACCTGCTGGGCTCTGGTGATCCTTCCGCCTCAGCCTTCCAAGTAACTGGAACTACAGGCATGCGCTACCGCGCCTGGCTAGTTTTTGATTTATTATAGAGATGAGGTCTCGTCAAGTTGCCTAGGCGGGTCTTGAACCCGTGGGCTCAGGCAATCCACTCACCTCAGCCTCGCAAAGTGCGGGATTACAGGCTGAGCCACCGAGCCCGGCTACTAGTATACTTATTACTTTGAGAGGTCTGTTCTAGATATTCTCTGTGATTCAATTTTTTGTTGTTGTTGTTGGATTCTCACTCTGTTGCCCAGGCTAGAGTGCAGTGGCATACTCACGGCCACCGCAGCCTCTACCTGCTGGACTCAGGCGATCCTTCTGCCTCAGCCTTCCAAGTAGCTGAAACCATAGGCATGTGCCACCATACCCGGCTAATATTTTGATTTATTGTAGAGATGAGATCTTGTCAAGTTGCCCAGGCTGGTCTCGAACCCCTGGGCTCAGGTAGTCCTCTCATCTCAGCCTCCCAAAGTACTGGGATTATAGGCGTGAGTCACCACTCTCGGCCTTGATTAAATTTTTAAGAGTCATGAGCTTACTATTTGCTTCGTACTGGAGTACAGTGATGCAGTCATAGCTGAGTGCAACCTCAAACTCCTGAGCTCAAGTGAACCTCTAGCCTCAGCCTCCCTAATTACTGGTATTTTAAGTGCAAGTCATCATGACCAGCTTATTTTTATTTTATTTTATTTATTTATTTTTGAGTTGGAGTCTCACTCTGTCGCCCAGGCTGGAGTGCAGTGGCCGCTCCCGTCCACCGCAGACTCAACCTGCTGGGCTCCAGCGATCCTTCCGTCTCAGCCTTCCAAGTAGCTGGAACTACAGGCGTGCGCTACCACGCCTGGCTAAGTTTTTTGATTTATTGTAGAGATGAAGCCTTGCTTGCCCAGGCGGGTCTCGAACCCGCGGGCTCAGGCAATCCACTCACCTCAGCCTCCCAAAGTGTGGGATTGCAGGCTGAGCCACCGAGCCCAGCTGACCAGCTTATTTTTTTTTAATTTTTATATAGAGACAGTGTCTCGTTGTGTTGTCCAGGCTGATCTTGAGCTCCTGAGCTCAAGTGATCTTCCTACCTAGGCATCTCAGAGTGCTGTAATTACAGATGTGAACCACCACATCCAGCCTAATTCAGTTTTAAAAGGTTGGATTGGCCATTGCCTCGCTAAGCTATGGTGTGGTCATCTGCTCTTTGAACTATGGCCAGGCCATGTTTTCCTAAGCTTTGTCCCCCTCCCCTCCCTTGGGGAGGTGAATCTTCTCTCTCTCTCTCTCTCTCTTTCTCTTTCTCTTTGTCTCTGTCTCTCCCTCTCTAATTTGCTTGTGAATAAACTATATTTTCTAATCTAAAAAAAAAGGGCAGGTTGTTTTATACTTAACGTTTGGCTTTTCTGTTGTTATTAAGTTTTGGGGCACCTTTTTATATCACTCCATTTGTATCTCATTCTTAGGATTGTATTACCTCACTTTCAGATTTATCTCGATAATCTATTAACTTCCTAGAATATAAATGGTATTCTGTTTTATGTGCTTTTCTTTCCAGGCTAGATGAAGCTCCTAAAGTGTATAGTTGTCTGAACAACAAGGTAAAAATTGACTGTTGTCCATAAAACATAATTTCATGATGAAACATGGTATGGTTTAGACAGTTGTCTTCCTGATACATAATTCAGTTGGTTTTTAAGGGGGTTATTATACTTCAGTTTTAATGGACATTTAATAACATGATATAGACACATTAATAGGTAGAATTTAATAATGTTATGTAAAATTCATATTAATGCATCACCTTGTATCTCATCCTTGCAGTTGGCTCAAAGTGTATATATGTAGGCAACTATTCCTGTTATAACTGATGTAACAACATAATGTTTTTCTGTTAATGAAAAATAAACTCAGAATCAAGCTATCCTGTCAATAATCAAAGCAAATTTATCTGATAATTTGCCAACTTATAAAGAGAAATATATATTTAAGACAATGGGGGCTTGTTTAAAATTGTTTGTATTTTAAAAATTGAAATAGCAGTATGTTTATGAGTTAATGCTCAGTATATTTTTTTGCTTTTATTTTTTCTTTTTCCTAGTTAGAAAAGCTATTAGGAGAAATTGTTACTTGTCTACAGTTCAGCTACACGGGGACTTACGACAGTGAACTTCTTGAACAACTCTCCCCGCTATTATGCATAATATTTCTGCACAAGAATAAACAAATTCGAAAACAGAGTGCTCAGTTCTGGAATGCCACATTTGCTAAAGTACCGATGTTGATTTATCCTGAAGAGTTAAAGTATGCTAACAACAAAACTTCTATACAACTAAGTATTATTTTGTGATAATGTAAATTGATATTTTGGTTTGGAATATTCAAGGGCAGTGACACCAAAAACCCGGAATTCATTTATTAAAAAACTATGTGGCCGGGCATGGGGGCTCACGCCTATAGTCCTCGCACTTTGGGAGGCTGAGGTGAGAGGACTGCCTAGCCCACCGGTTCATGACTGGCCTGGGTAATTTGGTGAGACCTCATCTGTACAATAAATTTTTTAAAAATTATCCAGGCTTGGTGGTGCATGCCTGTAGTTCCAGCTACTTGGAAGGCTGAGGCAGAGGGATCGCCTGAGCTCAGCAGGTCAAGACTGCGGTGGCCGTGAGCATGCCACTGCACTCCAACCTGGGCAACAGAATGAGACTCCAACTCAATAAATAAGATAGCTATGTATTCTTAACATGTTTAAACTTTAGTCACCTTCAGTGTTCTTTCTGTTTGGTGAAATACATGTATCCAGGCATTTTTTCCATTGCTCAAAACAGTTTCTAAACTCATCAGTCTTGTTTATGCCTGTTAGTGCTTCTGCTAGTTTTTGTTTTACCTCTTCCACATCAGCAAAACGTTTCTCTTTGAGGACTTTTTTCATCTGGGGAAACAAAAAAGTTGCTTGGGGCAAAATCAGGTGAATACGGAGGGTTGGGTATAGAGATTATGCCATTTTGGTCAAAAACTGCTGAACACTCAGTGTGGTGTGGGCAGGTGTTCTTGCAAATCACTCATCATGAAATGGGCAAACGCATTGAAAGAATCTCTTTAAAAAATTCACTAAAGTTGAACGCAGCCTCTAATAACAACACTGGCTGGTACACTGGTGCCAGTGTGTTCCATACCTCTTAGGGGAACCCTGTACTACAATTATCCAAAAGATAATTCTGGGGCTTGGGGTGGGGGTCCCCTTTAATACTATTCTTATGGGAGTCATTACATAGACTTCCTTAGGTGAAATATTATCTTTTGGAGTACAGAATAATCAATAATATTTGGTCCTTTTTTGGTGGGGGGGGGAGATCAGATCCTCTTAGAGTAACCTTGATTTTGAGGAACCAAGAAAAGCAACTTAAATATTTTTTTTTGAGTCGGAGTTTCGCTCTAGGCTGGAATGCAGTGGCATGCTCATAGCCATGGCAGCCTCGACCTGCTGGGCTCAGGTGATCCTTCTGCTTCAGCCTTCCAAGTAGCTGGAACTACAGGCATATGCCACCATGCCCAGCTAATTGTTTGATTTATTGTAGAGATGAGGTCTTGCCAGGTTGCCCAGGTTGGCCTTGAACCCGTAGGCTCAGGCAATCCACTCACCTCAGCCTCCCAAAGCACTGGGATTATAGGCTGACCCACCGAGCCGGCTGAAGTTATTTTTAACAAAAGAAGCAGGAAGGGCCGGAAATGGATGGTTATTCAAACTAGACACAAATTCTTGATATAGTATCCTACTTTTGTTTGTAATTTTCCATGATAAAAATGAGAAAATTCAGAAAAGTATAGGGGAAAATACAAAGATTGTCTAATTTTCCCAATTTTATATATGTATGGTAAGAAGCCAAATGTATGTTGCTGCTCTAAAGTTATAATTAAGGTGCTGTTGTTAACATAATATCAGTATTCACCAGTTGACTCAAGATGTATAAATTTATGTCCTTTTTTAAAGACCAATACTAAGACAAACCAAACAAAAATTTCTGCTTCTGTTGCCTGGTTTGGAAACTGTTGAAATGTTGGAGGAATCCAGTGGACCATATTCTGATTCAGTAAGTTGGTTTTCTTTTTTTGTTTTTTGTTTTTTTTAACTTTTGAATGTTGTTTTAGTAGTTTGCTTGTTGCAAGTAAAAAACAAGTGGAACCTGAATAGAAGAGTTTTGTAACTTAGGATTTTTTCATGTTGTCAGTTGCCTGGCCTAAAATACATGAAATAAAGGCAAAATTTTCTCATTAGAGATTTTCATAGAAATCTCTGTTCTTGTTCATTACTGATTTTTTTAAGATTCAGATATGTCATATGCTCTGTTGTACAAAAGTTATAATTGTTAGAATACTTATTTAGTTATTGCTTTGGAATGCTAGAAATAACAGGTACTAATCCATTTCTAAGCAAGAGGTACGCTTTATTTTCTCATTTCTTTCCATTGTTTCTTATCATTTCTTCTATTAAAAAAAACGTATGCCATCACATCACAAGTTAGGAGCAAGGTTCCTTTTACTAATAATACTTGATTATTGCCTAAAGATCTAGGAGTTTGGAGGTACTATATATCCATGAGGTAGAGCATTCTTAGAAAACTTTTTTCTATTCAGGAACAGATGAGGTATCTCTTTTTTGTTGTTTTAAAATATATAATAGGAAAAAAATTATGTACTCCATCTTGTTTTGGCTAAAAATTTTCACCAGATAACTGTTAGATTTGTTAAGACTTGTTTAGTAGAATTTGTTCCTTAAAAGCCATATATTCTGTTGAGGGGAAAGTGCTTGGCGCATTAATATTTTCTATCATACTTGCTTTATTATTGTTTAATGTTTAAAGTTTTTTGGCTTTGAATTTTTTCTTGGAAATATTTTTAGTAGTAAGTGGAATATTTTAGTCCAGTAAGTTGGTTCACTTTGCACTGTTGACGTGATATGTTATTTTTAGAATTCAAAACATTAAATGGTGTTAAAAAGCTAATATATCTGGGCATGATCATGCCTGTGATTCCAGCTCTTTGGGAGACAGATGCTAGAGAATTGCCTGAGCCCATAGGTTTGAGATCAGCCTGGGCAATTTGGCGAGACCTCTTCTCTACAATAAATCAAAAAATTAGCAAGGCTAGTGGCGCACGCTTGTGGTTCCAGCTACTTGGAAGACTGAGGTAGAAGGATCGCCTGAGCCCAGCAGACTGAGGGTGCGGGGACTGTGTTTGTGTTACTACTCTCCAGCCTGGGTGACAGAGTGAGATTCTTCGCATTCGCATTCTTTTGATTTTTTTTTAAGTAGGCCTGAATAATCAGAAATTTGACAGTATTCAAAATGAGTATTAGACTGAAATTTTCAAAATGTGAAAAGGAGTAGCAAAGTAGTACAGTTGTACTTAATGAAATTTTTTTGTTTTTAATGAAACAGACAGAAAATTCCCAATTAAGTGTGAAGATAAGTGGCATGGAGAGAAAATCGAGTGGAAAAAGAGATTCCTTTTTGGCACGGACAAAGGATAAAAGAGAAAATATAAAGCCAACTGCCAAAGTATGTTTTCAAAGGAATTTTTAAGATAAAATATATAGTAGCTTAAGGACATACAGCTTCTCATTCAACGAAAAAAGCTGTCAAAGACTAAATGAAATGTAGGAGATTGCAGCAGAATAAGAGAATTTGGTTTAGTAAGACTACTAGTGTAGTATGGAAATCTAGAAGACTTGAGTGATGATTCTTTTTATAAAGATGAGTTTCTCTGTAATACATAGCATCTATTATGTGTAGTATTCTAGGCAGCAGCCCACTTGAGGTAGAATGAAGCTAGATATGAATGACTAACATATATAGCACAGGAGGGAGATTATAACTTTTATTTAGGACCACTCTGTTGTTATTTTAGAACTTAATAGTTTGAATAGAAATAGACAAAGAGTGCCTAGGTAAGACATCTCTGTTAACCTCATCTAAAACTGAGTATCTTGCTAGTTACCAGTTAACTGGCTTTCAGACAACAATTCTTTCTCCCATGACTTCCAATAAATCTTACTCTAGAATCTTTAGACCTTGGCCCAGGTGAAACGAAACAAATGTTATTTTTTAAGAAGAAATTTGATACATACTTGTAGCAACTGTAGATGGAACAAAACTGGTTGCAACAAGCGTTTACAAAGATGACATTCATTGTTGTACCAACGTTACTTGTATGTAGGGCATATTATATTGGCAACTTTTGCCTACTTAACTAGTTCATGCTTCAGGTTGAGAGCCGCAGGTATACTTTCTGGCCAGGAGATGGCGCTTGCCTGAGAGTACAAGCTGTGAGGTGGCTTTGAGCTTTCTGTTTGGCCTGTGCTTCCCCAAGAAAGTACCCAGCCTACCTAGGCAGTATTTTGAGTCTTTGAGTGGGCTTCTGCCTTGAGGGGGAAAACGCTCAAACTTCTATTTATGTGCACTGTTGCCTGCCTCAGTGGGACTTGGGAAAGAGTTCTGGCCGCTGGGGCAATGCTGCTGTGTTGGGCAGGAGCTATTCAAAAGAGTTTACCAGAGGAATGAAAGGTTGCTATGGCAATAAATCCCATGCATCTCCTCCCACCATAGCCTCAGGTGGTCTGCCTTCAGAATGTAAAAGTGCTGTTGACCCCAGCCAAGGAACTCTGCTGCAGAGGAATTTGCTCTTGGGGCAAATAAGAGTATAAAGTCTTCTCTTAGCAGACCAGCTAGAAAACAGCTGGCAGCAAGAGTTGAGTTCTTGGGCTACTGGAGCTTACTCAAGGATTTTTGATTTTTGATATTTTTAATTTTTTTTTAGTCTGGGTCTCACTCTATCACCCAGGCTGGAGTGCAGTGGCACACTCACAGCCACCGCAGCCTCAACCTACTGGGCTCAGGCAGTCCTTCTGCCTCAGCCTTCCAAGCAGCTGGAACCACGGGTGCATGCCACCACTCCCGGCTAATTTTTTTGATTTTATTGTAGAGAACAAGGTCTTACCATGTTGCTCAGGTTAGTCTCAAACCCCTGAGCACAGACAGTCCTCTCTCCTCCGCCTCCCAAAATGTTGGGATTGCAGGCATGAGCCACTGCGCCCGGCTACTCAACGTTTTTTTTCCTGTGATGCTTGTGGGTTTTGGTAGAACACTACTGTGGGTAAAGCAGTTTCTTGTGAGGGACTGGATTACCACATGGCTAAGGGGACCTTCAGATTCTGTGGCAGGAGCACAGAACTCCTGAATTCTCCTCATTCACCTCCGCCGCTGCATCCGGAGGATGATCGTGGTTTATGCAGTGATACAGGTGGCTAGCTAGTTTCAATGCAGGCTGATCAGATTTTCTCTTATTTGCATTCTGTGTATCTTAACCGCTTGTCTGTCGATTGTGGAGTATGCTGCTCCTTTCTTTGGGAGTGCTGAGGAACTCTCTTTTGGTTCACTTCCTGAGAGAAATTACTCTAGCTGCTTCTTGTCGGCTTACTTAATTTTAACTCTTTCACACTTTTTTTTTAAACATCTGCAGCTGAAATTTGAATCTTCATCTCCAAAAGCAAAGAGTGAAATTCTTTTGGAAGAGGAGAAGTCTACTGACTTTGTGTTTATACCTCCAGAAGGACCAGATGCAAAGGAAAGAGTACTAACTGAACATCAAAAAGAAGTACTCAAAACAAAGAGGTTTGTAAGCCTTTTATCCTTAACTGGCTATTTTTTATTCTGATTTAGAGTTTATGTAGCAAACTATAACTTTGTGTTTTAAACTAAGAAAGATACTGTGTATACTAAATTTTAATGCCAAAAGATATACTGTACACAAATGTATTTCATAGCGTATAACATTACCCACTAACTTACTGAATGTTTATGAAGTGAATTCCTTTACTGAGGTAGGTTGGGGAAGGGAAGATAATTTTTTGGAAAATCTGGAAAGTAATTGTCTAGGACTTTATTTTATATTGCTTTTGAAAGCAACTTGGTAGAATTGTAAGTTTAATTTCTAATTATAGTAATATCAGATTTTTGTAGTTACTTATATAAATTGTTTTTCAGGTGTGATATTCCCACCATGTATAATAATCTGGATATTTCCCAGGATACCTTATTTTCTCAGTATAGTCAGGAAGAGTCTATGTAAGTATGGAAACCATCACATTTTTATAACTATTAATTTGTAAGTAATTATAAAAACTATTTTAATTTCTACAATTATTTCTTTCAGGGAAATTCCTACTTTGGCCACAAAAGCAAAGGAAGATTCCAAGATGATGATTGAGGTATATTTGATATTTCACGTTACAGAGTTTTTGGAATTACCCTTCCACTATAGAGTCTCTTAAGCTGCTAGAAGGTTGTCTGTGGGTCTTCACTTTATTAGTTTTAAGATTTTTTTTTTTATTGTAAAATCTCTTAACTCCTTGGAAACTAGTAGAATTATAGTCGTTGTGTGTGTGTATGGTGTTTAAAATAAGTGTATTTGACTTGCATTGAATATTTACAATTAAGAATACAAACTAATAGGCATATACCACTGACTTTGGAATGTTTGCAACATATTGAAAGTTGCTGATTATCTTTTGAATTGCTAGTTTTATACTTTTCTAGAAAATCAAATTTGTTTTCTAGTTAATGTACATATACATAAATAAATATATATATATATTTCTGTGCAGGGGGAGAATATGGACAGTGACGTTGTCATTCCTCAAGATGTCGTGGAAAACTGTGGTATGAACGAACATCTTGAAAAGTCTTCCCTTTCAAATAATGAATGTGGTTCTGTTGATGAACCCAGTCCAGAAATACTAAGCAGTAATAATGATGCCAGAAACAATACTTTGATTTCATCAAAGAAAACAAAGAAAACTGAATGTACATCTAGTGCAGAAAATTCTTTTGTTGTCAGCAGTAGCTCACTTTCTAATGCTACTGTTTCTGGAACTCCCTCACAGCCTACAAGTCGGAGGCAAACCTTTATTACATTGGAGAAGTTTGATGGTTCAGAAAATAGACCTTTTAGCCCATCCCCCTTGGATAATATGTCATCAACTGTTACAGTGAAAAATAACCAGGAAAACACAATTAAAGCAGATACTCCACCAAAAGCAAAGCAAAAAGAAGTGACTGTTTTCAAATCTGATTCTGAAAAAATAGTGAATGGAACTAAGAGATCAGGCCGGAGATCAGGTAAAGCTGACCAAACAGGGAATAAAAGGTCTAAGCCCTTAATGCGATCTGAACAGGAGAAGAGTACTCAGGAATCTCTTGAGGGCATGGTAGCCTTAGAAAATAATCCCCCTGGTTTGATTAATCAAACAGAATGTGTATCAGATAATCAGGCTAATTATTTAGAATCTATAATGGAGTATGAAGATACAAAGCTTAAATCAACAATAGAAAATGTTGTATTATCAGAAAACAATAATGTAGAGGAGAAAACTGTGGAAATTAATTTGGAATGCAAAGAAAATACACCTCCAGTGGTAATACCAGCAGATCAAATGGTAAATGAGGATAGTCAGGTTCAGATAACTTCAAATCAAAAAACCCTTAGACGATCTTCAAGGCGACGTTCAGAAATAACAGAGTCTACCACTGATAGCCAAGATAAAGAAAATAATAATCAAAAAAAGGAAAGACGTAAGGATGAAGAAAAATCTCTTCAGAAGAGTCCATTGCAAATAAAAGATGATGTGTTACTTAAGCAAAAACTGATCTCTGAACAAACTGTACAGGAGAATTTAACTGAGAAAGGAAATACTTTAAATGAGAAGACATTTGGAGAAACCAGTGCTAATGCTGAAATTGAGCAAAATAAAAGAAAGCCAGACCTTGAGAATATTAAGTCTGAGGGAGATGGTTCCCAGGACATTGCAGATAAGTCCTCTGAGAAACCAATAAGGGGCCGAACACGATATCAAACAAGAAGAGCATCTCAGGGTTTGCTTTCCAGCATTGAAAACTCAGAATCTGATAGTTCTGAGGCAAAAGAAGAAAGTTCTAGGAAGAAGAGATCTGGAAAATGGAAAAACAAAAGCAACGACAGTGTTGACATTGAAGATCAAGAAGAGAAAATAGCAAAACAGGAATGTATAAAAGCTGAAAATCAGACACATGATTATAAAACAATTTCTGAAGTAGCTATAGATATAAAATCTCAGATTTGTGAAAAGCAAGATGAAAGTAATACTGTAGTACTTCGAGATTCTACAGTATCTTCAGATTTGTTGCAAGTTTCTGATGATTTATCAAATATGTACAAAGAAAAAAGTAAAACTGGCAAATGTACAGAGCATTCCTTTACAAGTCCACCTGTGCCAGAATCAAATCTAAGGACTAGAAATGCTAACAAAAGATTACATAAGCGAGACTCTTCTGATAATTGTAGTGCGGAAGACTCCTCAAAAATAGGGACATCGGACATTTCTTTGCTTTCTGAAAATACCCTTCCAACACTTGAATGCCAGCACAAGAGAAGTAGAAGGGTGAGGAGATCCAAAGGTTGTGATTGCTGTGGAGAAAAATCACAGCCTCAGGAAAAGTCATCCACTGGGTTAAAGAACACAGAAGATTGTGACGTAAAGATTAGTGAAACAAAAAAGACAGATGTGCAAGCATCTGTAACTGTATCAGAAACTTCTAAAACTAGTCTGTGTTCTGAAGTAAAAGTTGTAGATGAGCATCACAGTGTGAATTTCCACTTGAGTCTCAAGGAGGATAATGATACTATTAATGATTCACTATTTATATCTGAAATTGAGTTGAAAGCAAATACTATGCAAGAATCTCTTCCTTCTGAAATGGTAAATTTTGAGGAGGAAACTTGTGATAGGAATTGTAGTGAAGCAATGTCTCCTGAAAGTCAGGAGCCTTCTGATGAAAATTTTAAAACTGTTGGCCCATGTTTAGGGGACTTCAAAGTTATCTCACAGGAATGCTCTTTGGAGATCAAAGTTGGAAAACTGGAAGCTACCCTGAAAAAGGAACTAGGCCTAGAGAGTTTTAATATTGAAGGAAATGAATGTAAAGTGACAGAATCCAATCTAGAGGAAGTGGAAACTATGGAATTAGATGCAAGAAGTGATAAATCTGAAGCTAGCTTCTCTGAACAAGAGACTTCCAAAATGGACATTTCTGAAGAATCAGCAACAGAAGAAAATAGTAAAAGAAGTGATGAATCTGAAGCAAACACAGGTGAAGAACTGAATGCTGAGGTAGCAGCTGAGGAATTTAATTCAGGTATTGATCTTTCTGATAACACCGCACCAATAAAATTGAGTGTTCAAACTGAGGTTTCTGAACAAACAGCAGATAGGGAACTAGAAAGAAATGATGGATCTGATCTAGGCTCATCTAAAGAAATGAGTGTTGCTGAAGTTGAAAATTGTGCAGAAACGATGATTGGTGAAGTGAATGCTGAAACTGATCATGTTAATGAAACACAGGATGGAGACATAGCTATCAAAACCTGTAGTAAGCCTGAAGAAGCTGAAACCAAAAGATTAAATTCAGAAGTTGGCCACTTTGTTTCTGACGTGCTTGAAATGAGTACTGAAGAAGAAAAGTTTGACTCAAATAAAACTGAAACAGATATTGAACTTAATAAATCCGAAGAAACAAAATTAGATAATAATCAGATGGTAGTGGGAAATATTTTGCAGGAAGTTCACCATATTTCAGACAGTGTTGAGGGACCATCACAATCTCTGACATCTGAAACCGCTATCTCTGAACTGATAGTAGAAGACAATAATGCATCTCCTCAAAAATTAAGGGAACTTGATCCTTTACTTGTGTCAGCAAATGACAGTCCTAGTGGCATGCAGACACGCTGTGTCTGGTCTCCTTTGGCTTCTCCATCGACCAGCATTTTAAAGAGAGGACTAAAAAGACCCCAAGAAGATGAGATCTCGTCACCCATTAACAAGGTAGGGGGAATGAGACTGAATATTAAGGGTCCCGGTATTTGGAATATTTTGGCTGTAGAGTAGCACCTGATGCATGACAAAGTAGAATTATATGACCACTCATTTTGATGATTTGCCATGGTTGCTAGGGGAAAGGACAGGTAGAAGAGAAGTTTGTTTTTGAGTCATAGTCTCACTGTCACACAGGCTGGAGAACACCACGGCCACTGCAGCTTTGACCTGCTGGGCCCATGATCCTTCTGCCTCAGCCTTCCAAGTTGCTGGAACTTTAGGTGTGTGCCACCGTGCCCGGCTAATTTTTTGATTTATTGTAGAGATGAAGTCTCTCCTAGTTGCCCAGACTGTTCTCAAACTCCTGGCCTCAGGCAGATTCTCTCCCCTCAGCTTCCCAAAGAATAGGGATTATAGGTGTGAGTCACCACACCCAGTTGTAGATGTTGAAAAAAGCAGATTGAAACCCTTTAGATATTCCTTCATTTCACAGTAGTAAAGATCTTTATGCGCCTTGGGAGGCCGAGGTGAGTGGATTGCCTGAGGTGAGTGGATTGCCTGAGACCGCAGGTTCGAGACCCGCCCGGGCAATTTGGCGAGACCTCATCTCTACAATAAATCAAAAAATTAGCCGGGCGTGGTAGCACACGCCTGTAGTTCCAGCTACTTGGAAGGCTGAGGCGGAGGGATCGCTGGAGCCCAGCAGGTCAAGGCTGCCGTGGCCAGGAGCGGCCACTGCGCTCCAGTCTGGGCGAGTGAGACTCCAACTCATAATTTAAAAAAAAAAAAAAAAGATCTTTATGTAATTATGCACATTGTTCACTTTTGGCAAAATTGATGACTCATGGTTGTTTATGCTCCTCATATGATAATGTATGAGGAAACAGATGTATGAACTCAGGCAATATTGATAAAGCAAGTTTAGCACTTGGTGTGCACTGGGACATTATGCTGTTTTATATAAGTGTTTATATAAATTTATTTGCAGACCGTGTCTAATTAAAAGGGAAAAAAAAATCAAGATGTATCTTTATCAGTTTTTGTGATCTAAAGGTATGATATTGACATTCCGTTGACCATGTATATATAAACATAACGTCTTGCTTTTTGCTGTCAGCAAACGTATTTTGAGAACTTTTTTTTTTTTTTTTTTTTTTTGAGTCAAATTCTCACTGTGTCGCCCAGGCTGGAGTGCAGTGGCACACTCATGGCCATCGGCAGCCTTGACCTACTGGGCTCAGGCAATCCCTCTGCCTCAGCCTTCCAAATAGCTGGAACTACAGACACGCGCCACCACACACGGCTATTTTATTTTCCCTGACTTATTATAGAGATGAGTTCTCGCCAAGTTGCCCAGTCTGGTCTGGAACCTGTGGGCTCAGACAGTCCTCTCACCTTGGCCTCCCAAAGTGTTGGGATTATAGGCGTGAGTCACCACACCCAGCAAAAACTTCTTAATCCATGTTGCTGTTATTCTTAAGACTGTTCAGCTTTTGAAGCTGTGCTGAAAATTCTTTTGCAGATTCAGAGATTATTTAGGACGACTGCCCAGCCCTTGAGTTTCTGTTTTGTTTTCTTTTGTATTGAGGTTATTACTCAGTTTCTGGGTTTTTTTTTTTTTTTTTTTTTAAGTATCTCAAATATAATAGGCCATAAAAATTTTTGAAGGTAGTTTGCATTGAGATTGATGTCTTAATATATTTTAGATTGTTAATATAAATTAATTTGTTTTTGTTTGGTAGTAGTTCATACTTAATATCTAGGCAACAGAACAACATACTATAGTTTGCTATACCAGATAAGATGTTTGTGTATATACATACACACATACACTAGTCACATGTAGAATCTGCCCATTCTTGGGAATCAAGACCAGAGATAGATAGGTAGGAGGTAGGTAGGTAGAAAAAGAATGAATCTGCCCATTCTTAGGAATCAAGAAAAGAAGATGTGTATAAAAACATATTACTGATAAAAGAGTACTTTATTGTGTATTTATAAATATCAAATAGCTGAATGAGTGAACATAATTGTAAGAGATTAGAAGAGCCAAAGTTACTTCAAGCTGGGGCTCAGAAAGACACAAATTGCTTTACAATGTCTATCACTCTGATGATACCCTCAAATAGTTTAGAACAAAGATTAGTAAGATATATTGGGGCCTCATTAATTCTGTTTTTGCCTCTTTGTCTTCTTCCCACTCTGTTTAGTATAATCCAGTAAGGTTATTAGATAGAATCACATTATACAGTTTTAACTGCCACATACAGTTTTATTAAGTTACTATCCATGTTTCACAGTGTTTGGTGTTACATTATGCAGACCATTTACAACATAGATAATTTGATTGAATTGTGGTATTGAACAATATTACTTGGAAAAGCAGTCACTGGGAAGAACAACTGTGCAATTTGCTTCTAGTGAAATAAATTAAGCTTTTAAACCCACATTCTGGTTTTGAGTAACCCATAATGAGAATTTATGGTGCCATTTTAAAAAATAAATTTTCAAAATTTAAGTAAAAATGTGAACTATGTTTTCAGGTTCGTCGTGTCTCCTTTGCAGATCCAATATACCAAGCAGGGTTGGCAGATGACATTGATAGACGATGCTGTATTGTTAGGTCCCATTCTTCAAATAGTTCTCCCATAGTAAAAAGTGTTAAAACCTCTCCTACTGCGCAATCTAAGGTAAGCTATAGGCTTTAGAATATACATATATGTGTACAGTCGTAAAAGTAGTATTTGAGAAACAACTATTTGGTTTGGATATAGTTCTTTTGTCTGCTACATGAAGAGATGGTGAGAGTGATTGATTAGATAGTAGATTATTTGTTTTCTGAAATTTTAAAGAAATGATTGCAGTCTTAAGTTGTGAAAATAAAATTGTAAGATTATAGCAATCTAGGGTTCTGAGTGAGTTTTTTTTTCTCTCCTTTAGCATAATACCACTTCAACCAAAGGATTTCTGTCCCCAGGATCACGTAGCCCTAAATTTAAGAGCTCAAAGAAGTGTTTAGTAAGAAGTGCTTTAGTTTTCATGTAACTTATTCTATTTTCATGTTTGGTCAGGTGACCTCTATTTAACGGCTTTTGAAATTCATTCTAAGATTTCAGAAATGGTCAAAGAATCCATGCCATGCCCAACAGAAAGTGTTTACCCAGCTTTGGTGAATTGTGTGGCACCAGTTGACATCATTTTACCTCAGATTACGTCAAACATGTGGTAAGTGGTTATTAGGGCTTCTGGTTTATATTCCAAAATGATATTTATTTAAGAGGAGTATTTGAATGGTGGAGGTCTCATGTCTAGAATTAATTGGCATTAACTTCTCCCACACACTTTATTTTGGAAAAGCAGCTGGGAAGGTAGATTAGATAGGGCAATATGAGAAGACTTTATTTTAATATAGTAAGATAAATATATGCTTAATATTTAGGTCCCTTGCTAAACCATTTCTTTTATTTAATCCCATAAGGAATATGAATATCATTTCTACTTTATAAGATGAAGCTTTCAAAAATCACCACCAAAATTGTACAGATAATGTTAGTGATGCATGAGATTCACATTTATAAAATTTGTTCATGAAGTGGTTTGTTTTGTTTTTTTCATATTAAAAGGTCGTTTCCTTGATGTTTCAGTCTTGAAAACTTAAATGCTTATGTTTCCAGATTACCAGATTACCAATTCCAGATTACCATAGGTAGTTTGGATACCTAGAGATAATTTCTCTTTAATTAAATTAGCAAGCTGCCTTAACCCCAGTAAGAGACTAAATGTTCTCAAACTGAGGAATTTAACGATTCAGTAAAATGTTGTAGAAATACTGAGTTCATTTCTGATTTAAAAAATTGGAGAGAGGGAACATTAAACGGAGTGTGTGGGTTAGGAGAGACTAAAAACCAATGAGGAACCCAAGCTGTAGGTAAAACTAGGCTTGGTGGCATAACAAGTTGTTTCTTCTTACCCTACCTACCTGTGTTTTCAACAACAATTAGAAAACAGTTATATGTACTTATGGAAATCTAAGAATTATCTTAAAGAAAAATGTACGTAAAACACAAGACACACAGTAGGCTCATTATGTTTCCAGTGGTATTGCTTATGCCAGGCATACATATCTGATTCAAGTTTTATTTTGCACATTTCATTTTTTTTTCTCATTTTTTTCTTTTTAAAAATAGAGACAGGTTCTTGCTGTGTTGCCCAGGTTGGTCTTAAACCCCTGGCTGCTTGCGATCCTCCCATGTTGACCTCCCAAAGCATTGGGATTACAGGCCTGAGCCATTGTGCCTGGCCTCAAATTTAATTTAATTTATTTATTTATTTAATTTTTTTTTTTGAGTTGTAGTCTCACTTTGTCGCCCAGACTGGAGTGCAGTGGCCGCTCCCGGCCACCGTAGCCTCGACCTGCTGGGCTCCGGTGATCCTTCCGCCTCAGCCTTCCAAGTAGCTGGAACTACGGGTGCGCGCTACCACACCCGGCTAATTTTTTTGATTTATTGTAGAGATGAGGTCTCGCCAAGTTGCCCACATGGGTCACAAACCCGCGCGCTCAGGCAGTCCACTTACCTCAGCCTCCCAAGGCGTGGGATTACAGGCTGAGCCACTGAACCCAGCTAAATTTTATTTTAAATTAAACATACATGTGCCTGTCCTCACTGTGGGTTAGATGGACCTATATAAATAAACCCAGTTGTTGAGGTTAAATGGAGAAATTCAGATTGGATAAGCCCCTGAAAATAGCATATAGATAAAACTGTATAATTATGTATTTCATTTTTCTCTTTTGTTCAGGGCAAGAGGCCTAGGACAACTCATTAGAGCCAAGAATATAAAAACAATTGGTGATTTGAGTACTCTTACACCATCTGAGATAAAAACTCTTCCTATTCGTTCTCCAAAAGTATCAAATGTAAGAAAGGCTCTCAGAGTTTATCATGAGCAGCAGGTAAAAAAGTTAGATGTTAGTTATAAATATGTGTTAATAAATGATCTAGCAATATAATTGTAGAAGTTTGTTAAACTGTTCTTGCTTAAAAGCCTATTTTATGATACCTTTCCCCAAGTCAAGAGTAACTTAAAAGATCACTTTATAGTCACAGAAATTTGCTTTTCCCAAGTCAAGAGTAACTTAAAAGATCACTTTATAATCACAGAAATTTGCTTATTTATTTTGTAATTTTTTTTTTTTTGGAGTCGGAGTTTCACTGTTGCCATGGCTGGAGTGCAGTGGCACACTCATGGCAGCCTCCACCTGCTGGGCTCAGGCGATCATCTGCCTCAGCCTTCCAGGTAGCTGAAACCACAGGCGCATTCTGTCATGCTTGGCTAATTTTTTTTTATTTATTGAAGAGATGAGATCTCACCAAGTTGCCCAGGGTGGTCTTTAAGAGCTGGACTTAGGCAGTCCTCTCAACTCTGCTGCCCAAAATCCTGGGATTACAGGCATGAGCCACTGCACCTGGCCTATTCTATCCTTTTTTTTGTAATGCACCCCAGGTTTGTTTGTTTGAGTCAGAGTCTCACTGTCACCCAGGCTGGAGTGCAGTCTAACACTCACAGCCACTGTAGCCTCGACCTGCTGGGCTCAGGAGATCCTTCCACCTCAGCCTTTGAGGTAACTGGAACCACAGGTGTGTGCCACCATGCCAAGCTAAATTTCTTTTTTTTTTTGACTGGAGTGCAGTGGCTGCTCCCGGCCACCTCAGCCTTTGAGGTAACTGGAACCACAGGTGTGTGCCACCATGCCGAGCTAAATTTCTTTCTTTCTTTTTTTTTTTGACTGGAGTGCAGTGGCTGCTCCCGGCCACTGCAGCCTCGACCTGCTGGGCTCCGGCAATCCTTCCGCCTCAGTCTTCCGAGTAGCCGGAATTACAGGCATGCGCTACCACGCTCGGCTAATTTATTGATTTATTGTAGAGATGAGGTCTCACCAAGTTGCCCAGGCGGGTCTCGAACCCACAGGCTCAGGCAATCCACTCACCTCAGCCTCCCAAAGTGCGGGATTACAGGCTGAGCCACCGAGCCCGGCTTAAATTTTTTTATTTATTGTAGAGATGAGGTCTTGCCATGTTACCCAGCTGGTGTCGAACCCCTGAGCTCAGGCAATCCTCTTACCTCCTCCCAAAGTGCTGGGATTACAGGCATGAGCCACTACACCTGGTGATTTGTTTTTTAATTACCTTTTATTCTTTTAATTCTGATTTACTGCCTTTTCTCTTTTATTTCCACCATTTGGTGGGTGATTGTATGACTACTTGCTAAAACCTAGTGTTCAAGAATTTAAACATCAACAAAAAACATACAAATATGTAAGTTGTGGTATTTTTATTTTGATAATCTAGCCCATTTGTGACTTATTTTTCTTACTTGTTCTTGCTATCAACATTTTGCACATAAACATTTTGAGTTATGGACATTTTTCATATTTGATGAAACCAGTATTCCCCTATATAAAATGAATGCAGAAAAATTTGTGGATAATTTCAGAAAGAATCACAGACTCTCCTGAAGCCCGTTGACACTACAGATTGTGTGTCCCTTATCTGAAATGCTTAGGACAGAAGTGTTTTGGACCTCAGATATTTTTGGATTATGGAATGTTTGCATTTTGCAGTTACCAGTTGAGCACACAAAAAGCAGGGTTCTTTGTCAGAATTTCTCCAACTGGGGTGTGCCAGCTACTGAAGACTTCTGTTGTATTCTTGAAAGTAATTGTTTTATATTTACTTATTTGTAATCTTAAAAACATTTGCTGGCTGGGCCTGCACTGCCTCATGCCTGTAATCCCAGCACTGTGGGAGGCCACGGCAGGAAGATTACTTAAGGCCAGAAATTTGAGACCAGCACAGGCAACATAGTGAAAACTCAATTCTACTCCCCCCAAAATTGTTAACCAGTTGCAAGAGAAAACCAGAAACTGTACTAGTAATATATATTTTACATATTACAGATATATATATATATAGTTATATATATATAACTAGTGTGTATGTATGTGTGTATACACTCACACAGCAAATGTTTTTTAACAGGATTGGGATACAACTCACATAAAATTCACTCACCTAAAATGTATAGTTAAATAGTTTTTAATATATTCAGTTATGCAGCCATCTCCTTGATCTAATTTTAGAACATTTTATGATCACCCCAGAAGAAATTCTGACCTGTTATCTGTTCTGGACATTTCATAAAAGTAGGGTCATACAACTTGTGATTTTTTGTGATTAACTTCTTTCACTTAGCGTGTTTTCAAGGTTTATTCGTGTTATAGCATGTGTTATAGCATTTTCTTTAATGACTGAATAATATTGCATTATATGGATATACCATATTTGTTTATTCATCAGTTGATGGACATTTGAGTTTTCTACCTTTTGCTATTATAAATAATGCTGCTGCATTGGTATGCAAGTTCTTTTGGGTAATACCTAGAAGTGGAATTGCTGAGTCATATGGTAATTCTAACGTTCTGAGTGTAGTATTTTCTCAATCAGTGGTCCGTAGGTCCTAGGATCACTTAGGAAATGTGTTGTTTAAAAAGAAATGTATATTATTTAAACTACACTTTCTTGAACTTGAGAAGTATAATGTAATTTTCTTAGCTACCATGGCTATATTTCCTGAGGAAGACATTATGGAATATTGCAAATATCTCTGAGAGATATTTTATAATAATTTTTGTGTGTGTCATTGATAGAACATAGTTTCTTAGGAAGATTAGCCAAGTCAGTTGATGGTGAGCATGTGGTGCGTATGTTCCACACAATGTTCTTTCCCAGTGCTTACATTATTATTAAAAATAAATTTCAATATGTTGTGTTTTATTCTTTTTTTTTCCTGCTCTGAATGTGTAATCAAGGTGAAATCTCGTGGACTAGAAGAGATTCCAGTTTTTGATATTTCTGAGAAAACAGTAAATGGAATAGAAAATAAGTCCATGTCTCCTGATGAAGAACGACTTGCTTCAGGTATATTTTAGCAAAGCAGGATAATTTTATTTAGATTATTAGCTGACTTGTATAAACATTTTGTTATGCTTTTTGTTTTAGTTGAATTTGACCATGATTTGTTTTGTTTGTTTGTTTGTTTTGGTGTTTTTTTTTTGAGTTGGAGTCTCACTCTGTCACCCAGACTAGAGTGCAGTGGCCGCTCCCGACCACCGCAGCCTCCACCTGCTGGGCTCTGGCGATCCTTCCGCCTCAGCCTTCCAAGTAGCTGGAACTACAGGCGCGCGTTACCATGCCCGGCTAATTTTTTTGATTTTTATTGTAGAGATGAGGTCTCGCCAAGTTGCCCAGGCTGGTCTCGAACCTGTGGGCTCAGGCAATCTACTCACCTCAGCCTCCCAAAGCGCGGGATTACAGGCTGAGCCACCGAGCCCAGCTGACCATGATTTGTTAATTCAAGGTTTTTTGTTTGTTTGCTTGTTTGTTTTTTTGAGTCAGAATCTCACTCCATCACCCAGGCTGGAGTGCAGTGGCACACTCACAGCCACCCCAGCATTGGCCTACTGGCCTCAGGCAATCCTTCCACCTCAGCCTTCCAAGTAGCTGGAACTACAAGTGCATGCTACCAAACCTGGCTAATTTTTTGATATATTGTAGAAACGCCGTCTCACCAAGTTGCCCAGGCTGGTCTTGAACCCCTGGGCTCAGCCTGTTTGTTTTTTGAGTTGGAGTCTCACTCTCTCACCCAGGCCTAGAGTGCAGTGGCATGCTAATGGACAGACACATCAGCCTCGACCTAGAAGTATAGGCGCATGGCTGCCACACCCGGCTAATCTTCTGATTTATTGTAGAGATGAGATCCAAGTTTCTCAGGCTGGTCTTGCACCCCTGGGCTCAGGCACTTCTCTTGCCTCTGCCTCCCAATGTGCTGCAATTACAGATATGAGCCGCCACACATGGCTTTTTTTTTCTTTTTGTGGTTGATGCCAAATGCTTTCTTTTTAAAAAAAAAAAAAAAAACTGATAATGATGTCAAGTGTGTCCAGTTGTTATTTCCTTGTTGTCATTAAGGTCTCAAATAAGGACATAACTATATGCACTCTGTTCTAGATATGTTAATAAAAATAAAGTCATTTGCCCTTTTCTGTAGTAGCAGAGAATGGTAGATTCTTCTGTCACCTTACTTCTAGAGAAGTATGGTACCTCAGCATGCTCTTTCAATTTGAAACTCAGACCCTTAAACTTTTGATTAACTTTAAAAAGATGATGCAAATAACTTGTGTGGATTTTTGTTTTTTGTTTTTTTTTGTCTTTTAGATTTGATTGACCCTGTTGCTTTAGAGACTCCATTATCTAAAAATCTTGTTGCGCAGATTAGTGCACTTGCTCTTCAACTGGATTCAGAAGATCTACATAATTATTCAGGAAACCAGCTATTTGAAATGCATGAGAAGCTAGGTAGTATGGCAAATTCCATAATAAAAAATCTACAGGCACGCTGGAGATCACCAGCCCAGGAAAATTGAAGCTTTTTGTTTTTTTAAAAACGTCACTGGATATTTTTGATTGATAAATTCTGAAATAGCACAATTTCAAAGAAGAGACTTTGCAGAATTGATAATATTTCAAACTCTGAAGGAAAATGATTTATTATGTAAGTTCAGTTTTGTAAGTTCATTATGTAAGATATTTTTTTCATACAATGTATTTTTTTGGCTGCTGTGCATAATTTTTCAAGAAATTTAATTATCTTACTGAAATAATGAAAGCAAAAACTAAAAACCATGAGTATACATTTTATTTCACACTTTTTAAAACTCATGCATGTGCATATTCTGGTGAAACGTAAAGTACATTGAAAAAATGTAAAGTAAAATTGAAAAATTTTATTTGAATTTTGTTGAACTGTTTATACTTGTTTTTTTTTTAATTCATATTTGTTGTGCCTGAAGTTTAGGAAGTCTGATTGGTAAAACACCTCAAGTGAGATGCAAAAGAATTGGAACTTTTCCTATAGATGTCAACTTTGTACAGCTTTCAAGAAAAATACCAAAAGTTTCAACTTCCAGGGGTTAAAACATTAATGCTGTATTTACTAAGGTTCCATTCGTTTGCATTAGCAAATATTTGTGTGGCAGCATTTGACTGTGAAAATTTATTCTCATGAGACATATAGTATTGATTTTTAAATGCTTGACTTTGTACATTATGTATAGATGACAATGGTTTTAATTTATAAATTTCAGTCTTCATCAGTTGCTTGCATTTTTCTGCAGCTTCTTGTGAATACTTTGATTCTGTTTAATAGAAATATTTTGTATATACTAAATACTGAGATATCAGTATGGATGGTAGAAGTGCTTCATGGACTTGCTGCAGATGTTTGTAGGATTTCGTGTCTACAAATAAAACATAGTTTTGTATTTAGAGAATAGTCTTAGTTAATATGGGTTTATTTTCTAAAAGTATCTAGAACGAGTAAAATTGTAGTAATGAGAAAATGTTACATGACAGCTTTGCTCTCCATACCCTTTCTTATTTCTTTTGGTTTGGAAGAGGATATTAGCCACTAGAAAGTGTGCCTCGTTACATTTCTTCAAGGAAAGTTAGTTTGAATATTTTCACTGCAACTTGGACTGTAAGAAATTTAAGAACTTATCTGCTTTTTTCACCTACATCTAAAAGCTACTTTGGAAGAAATTTGAAACTGTTGTTTTTATATATGTTTATTTTGCCTAGCTTAAACAAAAGAAAGGATGTATGTAATTAAAATGTTTATCAATATTACCAAGTAACATTAGTGCCTGACTTCCCATATTTGTTTCGTCTATTAAACTGAGCCTATATCTCAGTTGTTCTCTGAATAGAATGAGTGACTGATCTCAGTTTTCACGTTATTCAGAAGTAAATTCCTTAGAAAGGTGCACATTCTTCAGCAAGTCATAGAAAGTTTAATCTTTGCCTAATTAGTTCTCCTGTGTCCAGCAGATACCTCCAGCCAGCCCCTATAATGATTATTTTTTTATAATCATAAATCCATCATCATTGTAACTATTTTCCGGTCTAAGTATAATATTCATGTACCAAGGACCGCTTTACAAAGAAATTCTAAGATAATTGAACTAAAGATTATAACTTGAAGAAATAACTAATGAAATATACTAATTAAGAAAAATGTGATTTACATTGTTGATTTATTTTCCAAGTTATGATTAACAGTAAAGGGGCACATGAGTATTTAGTGAATAGAGTTTGCGAAGAAGGAGGTGTATGTTGGGGACGGTAAGAGGGGAGGAGAGCAAATTACTTTAACAGGGTTTAGAGTTAAAATCAATTCATTTCGTGTTACATGCCTTAACATTTGTGTGAACTAAACATATTTGCTGGTTGAAGTTCTTGGGAAGCTGAGCAGTAGAGCAGAAAATGTGACCAAAATGATTACTGTTTACTCAAATTACTGAGTTTTATACAAGCACGGGTATTCTTAAAACACTGTAGTTCAGTATGACTGTATTTGAGTATTTTTTGGAGGTAAAGAACAGCTTACTAATTCATTATTTTGCTATTATTTGTAGGCATATATTTGAGGCACCTTAGTTGCAATAGTCAAGCCTTAAATTTTTCTGCAGATTTTCCCCCAAATAATTTCTGAATAGCAAACATTCAGATTCTTTTATTATTTCCACTGTATTTCACTATTAAAATTGAATCTTTTTTCAGAGATTCCAAAACATAAGACACATAGTGTTTTCTTAATTTTCTTATGTGTTGTTAAAAAGAAGCCATGTGCAATGGCTCAAACCAGTAATCCCAGCACTTTGGGAAACTGAGACAGGAGAATCACTTGAGGCCAGGCATTTGAGATGCAACACCAGTAGTCCTTGTTGCTCAGGAGACTGAAGCAAGAAAACCATTTGAACCCAGGAATTTGAGGTTACCATGAGTTATGATTATGCCACTGTACTCCAGCCTGGATGACCAAGCACGACTCAAAAGAAAATCTAGTGGCATGCAGGAGTGTAGTATAAGTTTTCATATCTATGAAATATATATATATGAAATTCAAAATGGATTTTATAATGGATTTAAATTTTCAGTATTCAGTGAGGTCATTATTAAAGATGCTCTGCCATTTGAACAAGTTTGAAAGCCATTGTTGAATGCTATGGAGCTTTACTCGAGTTCCAACTAATATAAGATGAGTCCGGTTAAATAATGCTATTGGATAGTAGAGTAAAAAATGGGATTTAAATCCAAACATTAAAAGCACAATAGATTCTGACTTTACCTATGAATTTTTTTCTGTGCAGCCTGAAGGTAATCAGGGATTCTGATACTTTTTTTTTTTGAGTTGGAGTCTCACTCTGTTCCCAGGCTGGAATGGAGTGGCACACTCACAGCCACCCAAGTGTCGAACTTCTGGGCTCCAGCGATCCTTCTGCCTCAGCCTTTCAAGTAGCCAAAACTACAGACAAACATTACTATACCTGGCTAATTTTTCTTTTTTTTTTAATTGTAGAAATGAGGTCTCAGCAAGTTGCCCGGGCTGCTGGTCTCAAACCTGTGGTCTCAGGCAATCCACTCGCCTCATCCTCCCAAAGTGCTGGAATTACAGGCTGAGCCACCGGACCCAGTCTCTGTTACATATTTAAACATCATAGAAATGTCAAGAATACGTGGCAGGGCTAGAAACAAAATTGGAAGAAATGGTGGGGGCTACGAATTTATAAGTGAAGTTTTGTTGGTTGGTGTTTTTTTGTTTGGAGTCAGGGTCTCACTGTGTTGCCCAGGCTGCAGTGTCATGATCACAGCTTGCCGCAGCCTTGGCCTCCATCTCAGCCTTCCAAAGCAGCTGGGACTACAGGCGTGCACCACTATACCCTATTTTTAAAATTTTTTTATAGAGACAAGGTCTCATTGTGTTGCCTAGGCTGGTCTTGAACTCTTAACGATCCTCTGTTGATTTTGTTTAAGGTAAAGGAATAAGAATAATTAAAAATAAATACTGTTTAAAAGGAAAGTATATAAATGAGTTGATATTTTCCCTTAATGCTGCCATTCCTTCTAATTTTGATTTTTTTTTTTTTTTTTTTTTTTGAGTTGGAGTCTCACTCTGTCGCCCAGACGAGTGCAGTGGCACTCTCCTGGCCACAGCAGCCTTGACCTGCTGGGCTCCGGTGATCCTTCTGCCCCAGCCTTCCAAGTAGCTGGAACTACAGTCACGTGCTACCATGCTCAGCTAATTTTTTGATTTATTGTAGAGATGAGGTCTCGCCAAGTTGCCCAGGCGGGTCTCGAACCCACAGGCTCAGGCAATCCACTCACCTCAGCCTCCCAAAGCATGGGGTTACAGGCTGAGCCACCGAGCCCTGCCTAATTTTGATTTTAATTCAGTAAGAAAGGTCTAGGTTTCACCTCAGATTATTCATAATTGATTTTCAGAGAGTCAGAGAATTTGTCAGCTAGGGTAGGACGCTATAAAATAGCAATTATTGGCATTATTTGATTAAGAGTTGGGTGGGGAGAGGACGCTGTGTTTTCTCATTGCCGCAATCTGTCTGTTTTATCCCTAAGCCACTGGAAAGGTTTTCTACTTTATTTACAAACGTTAGAGTGAAGTGTTGATTTTTAACACAGTACTTCTCAAACTGGGATGTGCCTATAAAAATGCAGATTCTGATTCACGAGGTCTGTAATGGGTCTTGAGGCATTTCACTTTCAGGTGATCCACACTTATACTGACATCTGTGGACTGCACTTGTAGTTGGTTTAAGAGGCTTCAGGATATGAATTACATTATGATATCCCAAGCAGATATAAGTCCTTTTATAAGTTTTTAAAGTTTATGAATTGGGGATATATGTTTTGAAGTTTTCACACTAAAGTTCGAAAACTTAAGGGTAGAATTTTGCCTCTTGAAGCCTTCTTAAAATATGGAAGATTTATTTTTTAATAGACAAAAGAGTTAAGGATTTCATGTATATAAAGAACCTTATTAATAAAGCAGATCAGATAAAAGTATTTTTTCATGAGTATTTGTGGATTGTATTCTCATTTTGTTAATATAAAAGTAGATTTTCAATTATGAGTACATTGTCTCTAAATAAATCTTGTCTTCTATTATGGGTCATGACTATTTTATTAATAAACAGAAAATAGAGACCATCCCTAATTTTAATTTTGCAGTTAAATTAGTAGTGCTGTAATGAAGTCATGTCTTAACAAATAGAATCTCATTTTACATTTTAACCTTTGTTAGGTTACAAAGTTGAATACTGTTTCATTGTAAAGTAGCATTTAAAAGATGGAGTTGAAAAATTTGATCCTCTGAAAGTGAGAATTTCTTTTGGGATTCTGTTAAGTTGTTAGATTTCTCTCACATTTACATACTCTGTTAAGACTTCCTTCATTCAAAACACTAACAAAAATGTAGCCAAAGGTTAAGTAATGGATTTTAAGTTTTTGTTTTAACAAAATTTATTGGTAACTTGATTTGTAAAACAAGTTGGGTTTTGTGGTCTCTGATGGTTCCAGTTAGTGATATGTCTGTTATGTGCGAACCTTTATGTATTGCTTTTTGAAAATAGCCATTAAGATCTCTGTCATTGGCCAGGCTTGGTGGCTCAGCCTGTAATCCCAGCATTTTGGGAGGCCAAGGTGAGTGGATTGCCTGAGCCCGCGGGTTCGAGACCCGCCTGGGCAACTTGGCGAGACCTTGTCTCTGCAACACATCAAAAATTAGCTGGACGTGGTAGCATGTGCCTGTAGTTCCGTCTACTTGGAAGACTAAGGCAGAAGGATAGCTGGAGCCCAGCAGGGCGAGGGTGCAGTGGCCGGGAGCATGCCGCTGCACTCTAGTCTGGGTGACCGAGTGAGACTCCAACTCAAAAAAAAAAGTCTCATCCAAATTTGAAGATTTATATAGATATTTAATACAGTGGTCTAACAGAATTATGAGAATATTTAGTTCTTGAAATAGAATGTTACATTTTCTAATGTGATCTTCACCATTTTTTTTCTGTCTATACTAAGCCTTTGTTTCTCCAAAGAACAATTGAAACCAAACAGGACATGGTAAGCTGTAAATGTCTACTCCCCTGGAAAATACCATTAGAATAAAAGATAACTCCTCCTTTAACCTGAGACTATAAAATTGAAGGCAGTATTTTCAGTTACTGATGTCACAAGTAAGGAAAACGTCTATGTAACCTTTGTATTCTAGCAGAGGGAATATTTTTGGCTACAGTGTGCTAATAAACAAAAGATGCCCAAAAAATGTACACGCATTTTAAGGAAGGAAAAAACTGTTTTAAAATTATAATGCTCAGTATATACCCATAACAAAAGATGAATACAAGTCATGTTTGACTTCTGCAGTTACAAGAGGTGCTCCAAGTGGTTATCATCAGTGTCCAGACACTTCTGATTATGGTGAGCTACTACTGCAGGACTTGTTGCTGTGCGAGGCCTCCCAGATCTTCCCTTGTGCACATCATACACAGTAACCTTGCATCTCAAACTTATCACGAAAGTGTGCAGTTATGCATGTTGGAGATTCTGTTGCATGCGCATGCCTCCACTGTCATTGTACTTCCACAGCGTTCTCAAATTTCAAATACCACTTCAAAATGGTCTTGCGCTCCTTGAACGACTGTGTTTCCACCATTTTCTTTGTCCTGCCTGTCTTATGGTGACACTAGCATTCATTTGAACACTTCCTTTTGAGCGAACGTCATACTACTGTCGTTACTACCATAATTCACCTTCAAAAAGTAATATATAGATATATAGATATATATAACATTAAGATGTGTATATTTTTGGGGGGGCACTCCTGGTATAATAGTGGATAATCTCGTAAGTTTACCAGGCATCATGCTTATATACTGATTGAAATTGATGTACTGAGAAGGGATAAGGTGAAAAGAAAGGAAAAGGCAGATTGAGCCAAAATTTTAAAGCATAATACATTTAGTATGGGGACAAGCCTATATTATTTGAAAATAGCTGCCAGCCGGTTCCTTAGAGCTTATTCTATACATAACACGGTACTGCAACTGATGTTCATAACTACCCTGAGTGATTATTTAATAATTTAATAATCTGCTTCCCCATAAGCAGTAGTAGGTAGTTTCCAACAAAAGGCAGCTTTGTTTCTTAAATGGATAAAATATATGAATAGGAAAGTACCTTGAAAATGTCATGGAACTGAAAATGGAATACAGTGTAATGAATATTTTGATTCATCTTTGAATAGTGAGCAAGTGTCTGAAGAATCAGTTTTTTATTTTTATAAATAGGAATTTTCCAAAAGAAAATAGAATTAAGAGCAAAATCAGTTTTGAGTATAGAGACAGGATGACAGTCTTAACTGGTAAGTTTTTACATAGCAGGAGTCAGTAAACTAATTTACCACATGTTTTTTGTACTGTATGTATATGGGGTGAGACTGGTTTCTGTATTTTTTAAATAGATGAAAAAGAAGAATGTTTTGTGACACATCAAAACATGTCAAGTTAAAATTTCGGTGTCCGGGCTGAGCTCAGTGGCTCAGCCTGTAATCCCAGCACTTTGGGAGGCCAAGGCAAGTGGGTTGCCTGATCTCATGGGTTCAAGACCAACACAGGCAACTTATTGAGACCTCGTCGATACAATAAGATAAAAAACTAGCCGGACGTGGTAGCGCACAGTACCTGGAAGACTGAGGCGGAGGGATCACCAGAACCCAGCAGGTGGACGCTGTGGTGGCCATGAGCGTGCCACTGCGCCCAGCCTGGGCAACAGAGTGAGACTCCAACTCAAAAAAAAGAAAAAATTTGGTGTCCAGACAAAATTTTATTGGAACTGGCATGATCATTTACATATTGTCTTTGGCTGCTGTCCTACTACAATGGCAGAATTTAGTACTAGTGTGTATGATTTGTCATAGCTAAAAAAATTTACAATTTGGCCCTTTACAGAGTAGTAGATCCCATGTGTAGAGGATGGTTTGGTTTCTACATGGCATGTTAGTCAATTTAGTTGCTTCTCTTGAGACTGAGGTCTTGATTACTTAATTTATGTTACCCCTATTGGGTTTTATTTTATAGTACAAGTTCCTGTGATTTCATTTATGTCTTTTACTTGGATTATACATATACTTTAGGAAGTACTAGTGCTTTTAAGTTCTCAAAACTGTAGTAATGTATTTGCCATGATATTAAGGGGCCTTGATGTTCTGAGGAAAAGGCATCTGGCACTCATAGTTTAGATGGCACCTTTGAAATGACTTGGGGTATATGGAGTTTGCTTTCTGAGTTGATGAGTTATAAGTTGCTTTTAACACTACCTCCTGTGGATAGACTTGACTGGTATGCACTTAAAAAAAGACTGATAAAAGCCAACATTTATTAACCCTGTAATTTTCTCCCCATCACTTGGTAAACTCTTTCTAAGAAAGCTTAATTTTGCATACAAAGTATTTATATTTGATAAGTCTTAAAAATGACTTAAGTTGAAACTTAACGGAAGTACTTGTTCATTCCAATTATCTGCACTAGTAGATGAAAAATAATGGTGCAGTCAGTTTTATTTGATTGTGTAGTGCTTTATACAATGTCTGAAGCAGGCACACTTCTAGTTAGTGTTTCTGGTTCATTATAATTGTGTCGGAAGGGAAAAATCTGTTTGATCTACAGTAAAACTTTTCATGATCATTGAGAGTTGACTGTTATTACTTGCCAATTGAAACTGGATATTAAAACCTTTTTAAGAAATGCACTTTTACCTGAAATAAAACTATTAAAAACAAAATTTTGGTGTTTGTTTTTATTTGCTACATTTTGTCTTACTTGTTTCAGTGGTTCCTGAAGTATGAATAGCATAGTTCATATAGAACTTAACTGTATAAAACATAATTGCACCAACATGAGCCTTTTATAGGCATCACCCCCCCCATGGTCCTCTGATTTATTCATGGTTTTATAGGTTCCATAGACTTCTAAATTCATGACCTTTTTCCCCTTCTAAGAGTTTAGCTTTTTAAAAAATGTTGCAAAAGAGCTTTAGTCAAAAAGACCAAAGCCCGGGTCATCATCAAACCCTTTCATTGCTTCTGCTTTCTTAGCTGAGAGCAGTGATAGAGGGGCAGGACCTCCTGCTGCAAGCCCACTGGCCCCTGTGCCACAAGTGAGGCTCCCAATGTTGACATTGACTAGGGCCCTTGCAAGCAAACCAGGCTGAAAAGGTTCAACTTTTACACCACCTGCTTTAATGAGAGCATGAATACTATCCTCAGAGACAGTCACCTGATGATCAGGCAGAATGAGGGCCACGTAGATGCAGGCAAGCTTGTAGGCAGACCCTGGAGATGAGCTCAGGGCTGGTGCTGCCCGGCTGGTCGCCAGATCAAACAAGGGCCTCACTCCAAAGTGGACAGAGCACCTTAGCAGCAGCTGGAGAAAAGCTCTATAACAAATGAAGTAAACAGTGATGGTGGAAGATACTGTATTCGTTTACTTGGGCTGCTGTAAGAGTACCATGAAGCGATGGAAATGTACCGTCTTATGGTCCTGAATGCTAAGACTGAAGGTATCAATGGGGGGAGGGGTGGTGGTGGTGTTTGGTTCCTTCTCAGGGTTGCAAGGAAGAATCTTGTTTTCATGTCTCCTTTAGCTGGCTTTTGCGGTTTACTGGCAATTTTTGGCGTTGCTGGCATTGCCCCAATCTCCATTTTCACATGACTTTTTCCTTGTGTGCCTGTTTATTTGTCCAATGCCCCCTCTGTAAGGACACCAGCTCACCCTAATGACTTCATCTTAATAGCATCTGCAACAATCTTATCTCCAAATAAGATCATATTCTGAGGCACTGGGGGGTGGAGGAGGAGCACAATACAAGCTAAAATGTACATTTTGGTGTGAGATTTGACTCAGATGTAGTCTTCAGACAGATTTCCCCCCATTTATAACTTCTTGAAGGTGTTAAGACTATCTGGTCGCAGAGGCTCTGTGGCCTTATGTTCCTGTGAGTCAGTGGTAATGGAGATATATACAAAGGACATCCCCAGTGTCATTGTACTGACAGAAATGCAAGCAGAAGGCTGGGAAAATTAGGCCATTAGATATTGATAATCAATTTTTAAGGTGTGTTAATTGTGCTGTGATTGTTTTAAGAGTCCTTTTTGAGATGCACACTGAAATATGACCAATAGGGTTCACTTCAGAGTAATGAGAGAAGTTCATTGGGGTGAAGAGGAAATGATTAACCCTGACTTGATGGTGGGTACAGGAGGATTCTCTAATACATATATTAGAGTTTCTGGGTGGTGGGTACAGGAGGATTCTCTAATATATATATTAGAGCTTCTGGGCTCAAACGATCCTCCCACCTCGGCCTCCCACAGTGCTGGGATTTATAGGTGTGAGCCACAGCACCTGGGCTCTACTTTTATATATACAGTCTTCTTGATATCTTTAGGGTACTGGTTCCAGGACCACCCCCCTTTGTGGACCACCAAAACTCATTGATACTCAGGTCTCTAGTATAAAAAGACCTACTAATTGCATATATGTGTGTTTTCCTGTATACTTTTAAGTCATCTCTAGACTACTTCTAATACCTAATATAATGTAAATACTATGTAAATATCTATCATACTGTATTCAGGGAATAGCAACAAGAAAAAATCTACCTATTCAAGACAGATGCAACCATCTAACTTTTTTTCTCTAAATATTTTTGATCCATGGTTAGTCGAAACCATGGATGCAGAACCCAAGGATATAGAGGGCCAACTGTATGTTGAAAATTTTCTAAGCTTTAAAGAAAAATCTAGAATTAAGAGATAAAGGATGTTTTTTTCTAATAACAACTACGAAGTGTGTTTTGGCAAACCTATAAAGTAAATAGGACATTAAAAACTGTTGTAACTAAGACAACATATACTTTTAGGTGTTCTGAAAGTTTGGGGATTGGAAATCACAGTGGGATTGTTGCCTAGTTTAATGAAAGATTAAAGACTTGGGAGTGGGAAAATAGCAGTCTCTCCCATCATTAAGATGCTTAAGCATGGTCATCCTTTTCTAGGGATTTAAGTTTCCTACAGGCACCAACGATCTTGTTCATCAAGCGAATTCTGGCATCTAGGCCAGTGTCTGGTATACAGGTGTAGTCCCTGGTCATTCGCAAGTGTGCACATTCTTTGCTAGACTATCCACTCACTGTGAGTCTCAGAGACATTAGGAAGTTTGAGACAGCAGGCATTACTATAGCTCTACAGTCATGGGACAGATATTTTTGCTTTTTAGGAAAAATAGTCTGTAAACATAAGCATGAAGCTATTGTCGGTTGTCTATGTACCCTTTGCCTTTGCCACATGCTGCCAGTCCACTGGGCATAGATGGGAAAGCTCCCTGAAGTAGGAGTGGATCCCACAGCTGTTCCTAATGCTATAAGGGAAGCTTGTTGAACACCCGTATAGATGGAGTTTTGAGAATGTCTTGTGCCTTAACAATACACATCTTTCAGATAATTTTGAAGTCATTTTTTAAAGGGATTTATTTGCTTTATTGAATTGTATAGATCTTAAAACTGTTAAAAATAAATAATGTTCATTCCATCAACGGGATTTGTTGCATAATTATAGATTTTATTAGTCACCAGTTTAGATTAACTACCAACTTTATAACTTTGGAACTGAACTAGAAATGCAAGCAATAGCATTCTGTACACAAGGAAAAGGTGCATATCGCTGCCATTTTTCCTGTAATGTGTATGACATGTTCAGAATCCCTGTTTTCGAAAAGAAATAATGTTAAACCTTTTTATAATGGAGAAAGACTAGATTGATACAGCAATAATATTGCAGAATCTTTAAAAATGTCTTTCTAAAATTAAACATTTTAAAGCCAAAGGCAAGAGGATGGTACGATCATAAATAATATTGACACAGAAAACTCATAGGCAGCTTGAGAACTAGGGCAAAAGTGGGGAGTCTAAGCTGAAATTTTGCCTGCAGCGTGTGCAGATCCCGCAGATAGGCGCGATGCTTAGCAATGCCTAAATTGCTTCAACGTAGTTGGCCGGAAGCATGCCGGTCCTGCCAGTCCTCTGCACAGTGCCGTACATCCAGCCTTCATCGATAGCTTGGACATTCACGATGGCATCTCCATCCCTGAAGGACACCTCATCTGCATCAGCAGCCATGTAGTCATACATGGCACGGAAGATTTTCTATTCATGGGGACAGAAAAAAAATGAAAAATATACACTGGATTTGCAACAATTAACCCAAACACCTATATGTAAGATCTCTCATGACTTATTCCACAATTTTTAACTGCACAAAAGAGAATACGCAACCATCACCTAGAAAGTAAAAAGAAGGTCAGGCTCGGTGGCTCAGCCTTTAATCCCAGCACTTTGGGAGGCTGAGGCGAATGGATCGCCTGAGCCTGCCGGTTAGAGACCAGCCCAGGCAATATGGCGAGACCTCATCTCTACAATAAATCAAAAATTAGCCGGGCATGGTAGCATGTGCCTTAGTTATGGCTACTTGGAAGACTGAGGTGGAAGGACCGCCTGAGCCCAGCAGGTGGAGGCTGCGGTGGCCATGAGCGTGCCACTGCACTCCAGCCTGGGCGACAAGAGTGAGACTCCAACTCAAAAAAACAAAAACAAAAACATAAAAAGTCACAAAATAGGAAATATTTGCAAATCATGTGTCTGATAAGGGATTGGTATCTAGACTATATAAAGACATCCTACAACTCAGACCAAAAAAGAAAAAAAAAGGCAAAGGCTATGAATAGACGTTTCTCCAAAGAAGATATACAAATAGCCAGATATACAAATTGCTGACATGTTAAATGCACCATATTACCCAGCAATTCCACTCCTATACCTAAGTGGAATGAAAACTTAGTTCTGCACAATAATTGTATACCCATATTCATGGCAGTATTGTTCATGATAGCCAAAAAGTGTATACAACACAAATACCCACCAACTGATGAATGAATACACAAAATGTGGTATATCCATACAGTGAAATATTGTTTGGTGGTAAAAAGAGTGAAGTACTAACACGTGATACAACATGGATGAACCTCAAAGCATTAAAATATCTATGCACCAAAGTCCACATATTGGGTCATTTCATTTGCATAAAATGTCCCAAATAGCCAGATAAAGACAGAAAGTGGATTAGTGAATGCTTAGGATTGGATGGAGCCGGGGCTGGGGATGGGGAAAGAACACTGATGTGAACAGGTTTTTGTTTTTTTTTTAATGGTAATGAAAGTATTCTAAGATATGGTGAGAATTAAACAAAAACTAAGAAATAATTGATTGTGCACTTTAAATCATGAACTTAATACTATGTTAATTATACAGTCATAAAACTGGGTGCATGAATGTGTATACCAACAGAGAAAAGGGGATGTACTGCTAATTTTATTTTTGACTTTTTTCTCTCTTTCGAGAAGGTCGATCTTGTGTTTTAGAGAAGAATTTGCAAAATCATAAAAATTTGCATCTCATTTTTCACTTTGGGAATTTGGGAGCATACCAGTAGTAAAAGTTTCTAAAAACTATCCTCCTCGATGTCTTTTAAAAAAATTGTAACAATTTGGAGGTGCAAAATAATCAGTGATATATCCAGTGTTTCTTCCTAGGGGCAGCACCAGTTTGTAAGTTTGGGATGTAACCCATGTATTTTTTCTTGCATTCTGAAATACAGACACATATATTCTTATTCACAAATAGATTTCCTTTTTCCCCTTCATAAGTGGAAGTATATTATAAATAATCCTCTGATTTGTTCTTTCCATTTAATATGGCTTGGAAGTCTTTTCATGTAGATATAGCTCTATAATTCTTTTTACTACAGAGAATGTCAAATTTCAGTAATACCACAAATTATTTAGCCATTTTTTCTGGACATGAAGTCACCATTTTTTCCTATACTTCTATGAGCATCATAGTGTTTATCCTAGGGCAAACAATTTCTGAAGAAAAAACTTTTAAAGGTGAAAGCATTAGGTAAAATGGTAAGTGTGCTTATTTTTTTTGTTTGCTATTCTTATGTTCAAATATGCAATATTATCATATTTAATTCAATATGATATTTTACTATTATATACTTTATTATTATTTTTCTTTGCATATTTTTGATTACTGGTCCTGGTGAATACCTTTTTTATTTCTTTTGCCATAAATTATTTATACTCTTCCAGGTCTTTCTTATTCTGAGGGGGAGTGGAATAATGTATCATTGAACCTTAGAGTACTTTATGCTTTTTTAGATATTAACCTTCTTGCTATTGATGCTGCAAATATTTTCTCTCCTTCTGACATGCTTCTATTTGTTATAGAAACATTTAAAATTTTCTATAAAATCTGTCAGTCTTTTCCTTTACACGTCTAGATTTTTGAACTTGCTTAGAAAGGCTTTCCCCGTTTGTACTATAAAAGTACTCTCTATTTTTCTTTTTTTCTTTTTTCTTTTTTTTTGAGTTGGAGTCTCACTCTGTCGCCCAGACTGGAGTGCAGTGGCCGCTCCCGTCCACCGCAGCCTCGACCTGCTGGGCTCCGGCGATCCTTCCGCCTCAGCCTTCAGAGTAGCCGGAATTACAGGCATGCGCTACCACGTCCGGCTGATTTTTTGACTTATTGTAGAGATGATGTCTCGTCAACTTGCCCAGGCGGGTCTTGAACCCACGGGCTCAGGCAATCCACTCACCTCAGCCTCCCAAAGCGCGGGATTACAGGCTGAGCCACCAATCCCAGCTATTCTCTATTTTTCTGTAGTGCTTTTACAATTTTGTTTTTTACATCTAGATCCTTAGTACAGCTGCAATTTAAGCATGCTTGGAGATGGCTATCTAGTTTTGTATTCTCCTTCTTTCTTTTTTTTTCTAAATAAATAACTAGTTATCCCAAGATCATATAATCAAATAACTCATTCCTTTCCTGCTGATTTGTAATTAATTTCCTTAAGGTCCATTTCTGGACTTCATCTGTTTTTGTATCTATTACTATGCTGAATTAATTTTTATTTATAATAGCTGTATAGTATATTTTGCTCTTTTATAGCTTGGTCCTTTCCTATTTCAAATACAGGATTAGCATATACATTTGTTTTAAATGATATTGGGATTTTTATTGGAACTGAATTTATTGATTTATTTAGAAAAAATGGCAACTTTACGATATTCCTTTCCTAAAATATAGTGGGTCTCAACACTTATTCAGGTCTTTTTTTTAATGACCCAGTTCTTGTTTCTAATATATTTAGTTTTTCTTTATGTCCTTCAGTAAAGATGGTTGTCTTCACGCAAATATTGTTCATTTTGATCCTAAAGGATTATGTTTTGTGACATTATGAACAGGATTCTGAGTTTTAAACTGAGTTTCAAAGTAGTTTGGTGAATTATAAACATAATTTAGCCTACCTTTTAAATATATATTAATAGGAGAGGTCTAAGATTTAGCATGTACATGTATATATATTTTGTTTTGTGTCAGAGTCTCACTCCGTCACCCAGATTGGTGTGCTGTGGCACAAATCATGGCTCACTGCAGTCTTGAACTCTGTGCTCAAGCAATCCTTCTGTCCCAGCCTCCCAAGTAACTGGGACCAGGCGCACGCCACTACACCCGGCTAATTTTTCAAATTTTTTTTGTAGAGACGAATGTTGCCTAGGTTGGTCTCGAACTCCTGGGCTCAAGTGATCCTTCCACCTCTGCATCTCAAAGTGCTGGGATTATAGGCATAAGCCACTGTGCCTGGCCATCTTTTTGAGGAATGATTTCAAGCAGCACATGTTTACTTCAAGATAGAGCCAAAACTGATGCTTTGCTGTAGTTTTAAAAAAATAATTGAATATTTATTTTTCATTAATTTGGGTTTGATAATGAAGGTTTTCTGAGATGAAGGTAGACCCCCAAATCCCTGGAATTTATTTGTTAAAAATTGTGTATTTATTCTTACATATCTAAACTTCAGTCACCTTCAAAGTACTCTCCATTGGCTGCAATACACCTATTGAGACACTTTTCTCACTGCTCAAAAGTTTTTGAACTTGTCAATTTTGATTCCTATTAGTACTTCTGACGTTTGTTTCACCTCAACCACTTTGGCAAAACATTTCTCTTTGTGGACTTTTTTTCATTCAGGTATGCAAAAAAAAAAAAAAATGTTGCTTGGGACGAGATCAGATGAATAGGGAAGGTGGGGCACAGGGGTTATGATGTTTTGGGTTAAAAACTGCTGAACACTCAAAGCGGTGTGGGCAGGTGTGTTGTCAGGGTGGAAGAACCAGTCACTTGTTTGTCAGAACTTGGGACGTTTCTTGTGCAAATGGTGGCGCAACTTCTCAGAACTTCCAGATAAAAACTTTGGTTGACCGTTTGATCCCAAGGAACAAATTCTGAGTGTACAAGGGGGGCTCACCCTCCAAAAGATAATTCCATTTTTGGGGTCCCCTCATCTTACCATTAATATGAGACATTATATAAAAGAGCATTATATAAAACAGAAGGTTTGGTTTACAAAAAAAAGACTAGAATATCTACGATCATTTTTGCACATATCAAAAATTAAGAATGATTTGAGTTGTGTATTATTGACTTACTCCAGCAGTAGATGGATGAGATGGGATAGAAGATACAGTTGTCTGTTGTGTAGCAACAGAAGATGACCGTTGTTGGGGGAGTTCTGTTGTTTTTGCATGTTTGTAACCTGAAAAGAAGGGGGGAGATGATTTATAAGAAGAAAACATGGCTAGATTTTATTTAATCTGTGTTTAACAGCTGAGCAGTATTGTCTTTTTCCCCAACTTAGAATGATTTCCAAGAAAGAAAGATGTAATAAAAGTAATAAAAATAAGACGTCTAACTTTATGTAATTCTCTACAATTCTAGTCTTTCCTCATTAGAGAAAGGTATCAGGATTTTTTTTTAATTATATTTTTACCCATGCCTGGGTGCAGTGGCTCACACCTGTAAGCACTTTGGGAGGCGAAAGTGGATTGCTTGAAGCCAGGAGTTTGAGATCAGCATGAGTCACAGAGCCAGACCCTTTCTCAAATATATGTACACAGGCTGGGCTTGGTGGGTCAGCCTGTAATCCCAGCACTTTGAGAGGCCGAGACGAATGGATTGCCTGAGACGAATGGATTGCCTGAGCCTGTGAGTTCAAGACCAGCCCAGGCAACTTGATGAGACCTCACCTCTACAATAAAAATAAAAAATTAGCCGGACATGGTAGTGCGTGCCTGTAGTTCTGGCTGCTTGGAAGGCTGAGGCGGAAGGATCGCCGGAGCCCAGCAGGTCAATGCTGGGGTGGCCATGAGCATGCCACTGCACTCCAGCCTGGGCGACGGAGTGAGACTCCAACTCAAACACACACACACACACACACACACACACACACACACACACACATACACACACAAAAATACATTTTTTTTTGAGTCAGGATTTCACTCTGTTGCCCAGGCTAGGGTGCAGGAGCACAATCCTAGGTCAACACAGTCCGAATTACCTGGGCTCAGGCAATCCTTCTGCTTTAGCTCCTGAGTAGCTGGGACTACTGGCATGTGCCACCATGTCCAACTAACTTTCTGATTTTTTGTAGATACAAAGCCTCGCTTTGTTGTCCAGACTGGTCTCAAACTCCCGGCCTCAAGCAATCTTCCTGCCTCAGCCTCCAAAGTGCTGGGATTGCAGGCATGCCCGACCAATAATATTTTTTTGCTCAAAGCATCTCTTATAGGAACCGCCAGCACACTGGCTGGCCATGACTGCCAGAGTCAACACTATCCACTTGTACCTGTGGAGACTGCAGAGAAGAAGACACCCCCATCGCTGTAGGTGGAGAGGTGGTGGTCAGCAGCTTCTGAGTGCTCAGACTTCTCCTCGCCTCCACTGATGCTCAGCGCACTGGCAGATCGAGACTGCTCCCGGCTGCGGCGCTGTGCTTGCGCTGGGAGAGACACAATTGGGAGACAGGAAGCAGAGGTGACATTTCTAGGGCAGTCATGCCTAACAGTACTTGAATCTCGGTTGTTGTTGTTCTTTTTCAATTTAATTTTACTTTTAACCTTAGAGTCATGGGGTACAGGTGGGGATTTACTACATAAGTAGGTTGCAGCTAGGCTTCTAGCTGGTCCTCTTCTTCCTGATAGTAGACCAAGTGCCCTTTGTGTTGTCACATACCCGCCGCCCTCCTCCCTCCCTCCCTCCCTAGTTGTTGTTATTTTTTGCTAAGCATGATTTTAAGTCGTTTCCCATGAATTTAAATGTTCATGACTCTTCTGATGTTGAGTTGTCACCCTTATTTTTCAGATGAGAACTTAAGTGAACGGCTGAAGGTCACAGAACAGTTAAGTGATAACAGCCAGATTTCAAATCCAAGAGTCTGTCCATAGCTACTCCTCCTCCCTTCCACCCTGCCCATTTTCCTGGCTCACCAAAATGAATAGATACTCATATTCAAACTCCATCTTCAATCTCTGAAGAAAGTCCTCCCTAACATCCAAGTTAATTTAGATACTCTTTCTCTGTGTTCCCACAATCCTACGGGCAGACCAGTAAAATTGCACACCTTGACAAGGCTTGATGGCTCAGCCTGTAATCCTAGCACTTTGGGAGGCCGAGGCGAGTGGACTGCCTGAGTCCTTGGGTTCTAGACCAGCCCGGGCAAATTGGCGAGACCTTGTCTCTACAATAAATCAAAAATTAGCCGGGCGTGGTAACGCACGCCTGTAGTTCCAGCTACTTGGGAGACTGAGGGGGAAGGATCGCCTGAGCCCAGCAGGTCAATGCTGGGGTGGCCATGAGTGTGCCACTGCACTCCAGCCTGGGTGACAGAGTGAGACTCCAACTCAAAAAAAAAAAATTGCATGCCTCAGAGTGTGACCATGGATTTACTCATCTCTCTTCATCAGTAGACCAGAGTATAAACCCTTTGAGGGTGAACACTACATATTATTCTTTTTTTTTTTCCTCCTGGCTCACCGTAGCCTCGATCTCCTAGGCTCAAGCAATCCTCCCAACTCAACCTCCCGAATAGCTGGGACTACAGGCATGCACCATCACACTCGGCCAATTTTTTGAATTTTTGTAGAGATGACGTCTCACTATGTTGCCCAGGCTGGTCTCCAACTCCTGGGCTCAAGTCATTCTCCCACCTCAGCCTCCCAAAGTTCTGGAATTACAGTCGTAACTCACTGCACCCGGCCTGGTTTTACTTTTTATCATGAATAGAAGGCATAATGATATGCAGCCTGCTTTGCTGAATAAATAATCTTACTTGGCACAAGAGAGCTCAGAAAGTTTCTAAAGGTCAAATCCATTCTTTTCCCTTTGCCTGTATATCTTATTTTCATTATTTCTCTGATGGAAAGATTTACTACCTTTTTTGCTTAAATAAAAAAATAGAAATGACAATAACGGAGCCTGAAGGAGACGTGCACTGAGGCAGTGAAACAAAAGCGTTTCCTAACTCAAATTTATCTAGGAAATGAGTCTGGTTCACTAGTGAAATGAGGTGTTTTTATGCCAAATAAACAATTCAGAAAATTGAAAACCCTGGAGGGAAGGAACTTCAGAGCCTACAAGTCATGGACTGTAGCCCACTAAAAGGTGAGGCTTATGTTGTAAGCCTTTGCAGCACCACGTACCATTAACCATGTGTAAGCTTCGGGACTGAATGTTGTCTTCTGCTGGATCATAGTCAAACACTGAACCAGGATTAGTACGCCAGACACGGAAACCTGAAAGGGAAACCAGTGATCTTGAACAGGTGTTCTTAGACTTTTCTAATAATGTGAGAACCAAGCATGAATTTAAACAATCACAGGAGGATTGAATCACTCTTATTCAGCTTAGATTCTAGGTCTTGCCTTCTCTTCAGAGAAGACCAAAGGTAAGGTAGAAGAGATGTTGGCTTTGCACATTGTGAGATTATAAGCGCTTTCTTGCACATCGATGAAAACAGATTGAGGTCCTCTGTACTTTGACTTGATGTAGATAATGTCACTTTTGTTCTTCGGTCCCCCCTTAAAGTCAATCCCTTCACTCCAGGCACAGTTACCTGTAATAGTCTCCTGGTCCTGGTCATTCCGTTTTTGTTCCATTTCTACCACTTTCCTCTGAATACCTCGGTAGTTAATGTCACTGAAGTCCTGCATGTTCTTCTTTACTCGTTCAGTGATAGGATCTGTCACCACTGGTGTGAAGCAACCCTTGTTCTTCTCAAAGTCTTCATGATATTTCACCTGAAGTGTCATGAATGTGCTTTATGAAAACACGACGGTGTGGCCACTGCCCTTGCCTCAAGTTCCCTCAGGCCGGCCAACCCACCCTGAAGAACTCCAGACTCACCGTTGAGATGTGCCGCTGGGTCTCCCTCACCCGTCTCATCTCAGGGGTATCCAGCACATAGGCAGCTTTGCCTTGTATTTGTTTCCGGAAGCTATCAGAATAAAGAACCTGATGGAGGAGAGACCAAGAATGAGCACAGGTTGTGGTGCTGTCCTGAATCTGAAGCCTCTACAGCCTTTCCAACAGATAGAGCTGGTGGAGGAGGCGTGAGTCAACTGAAAGAACCCACTGGCCCAGCAGTGGTGCAGGCTAACCTGAGGATGGGGTGGGGCTAGCAGAGAAAGGACTTGTTTTGACTTTGAAAATGAAAGCTTCATTTTCAAAGGAGACGGGGCACAGTCTAATTTTGAAAGGAAAAGGAAGAAAGTGACTTCTTGAATTGGCTAAGAATTGTAACATCCGCACCAACATATCTGAGAGCATTTGGCACTAAATCTGATGCCGAAAGGAGTTTGAAAGAACTGTCCTTTAAAACAAGCAATCTTTTGATGTCCAGATTTCAAAAACCAGTATGCTATTATAGAAATCTAAGTCCTCCAAACACAAAAACCCAAAATATCAAAACCAAAGAAGGCATCTGATTACCTGTTTTGTAAAGTATCTTAAAGGCGAGCAGAAGATTGAGGATGTTAGGAAGTAAATTTGTTACAGTTGGTTATGAAAAACTACCTCATATAAAGTAAAAAGAGAAAGAAAACACTGGCAATTAACTTATTATGTTTAGTATGATCATTTGAAATGAAAAAACACAGTTATGTCATTTTTAGTGTAAATTTTCAGTTGAACAAGAAAGTGCATTTTATGGTGTTAAAATGTTATTTTCCAAGATGTTGCATTTGTCTCTCTTTTTAAATTTTAGTGTGGTTTTCAGTTGAATGAGAAAGGCATGTTTTTATGATGTTAAAATGTTATTTTCCAAGTTGTCGCACTCCTCCTATGTAATCCTAGAAATACCGAGCTAATGTTTTCTTGGTTGCGTTTAGCTCTCTCCATCTCTGGAGTGACAGGTGTCGGAGTTGCTTTTCTCATGTTCTCTTTGTACAACACCTAGGGGAGCCAAAAGAGCATCCAGGTATCAGAGAGCAGAAAACGAGTTCTGAAAATCATCACTTAGCTGGTGTTACGGCTCAATTATATCACACTCTATCAGAAACACCTCAGGAAGGTAAAGCCATTAAAATGTTATGGTAGAAAGCAAAAGATTAAGAAAGAAGTAAAAATCAGTATGAGATGGTGGGGTTGGTTTGTTGTTTTTAAATGGTCAGGGAAGAATTTTAAAAGATACACCAAAGTTTTGGAAACACTGTGAGATGAATTAGTGGTATAACCATGTGTTAACATTTTCACAATTTATTTTTCCTCTCTGAAATACCGAGCTAAAGTTCTCTTGATTGCGTTTGATTCTCTCCATCTCGGGAGTAAAGGGTGTGGGGGTTGCTTTCACCAGGTTCTCTTTGTATAACACCTGTGAGATACAAGTTGGACCCGAAAGTCACGAGGAGGCAAGAGTCACTATTAAATATAGTGCAATTTGGAGGGGAAACACCATGTTTAATCTATTGGTATTAGTAAGAACCCCTCTCAAAAAGAAAGCTTGAAAACAGTTAATGGCAACTGTAAATGTAGTATGATATTTATAGGAGACAAGAGTAACTGGCGTTTTTTTTGTTTGTTTGTTTGTTTGTTTAAACCTGGGATGGGGTTAGAAGCAGGCCAAACTGCAGAGGTTACTTTGCAAAATTAAAAGCACTTTCATTTTTCAAGACAATACCGAGCTAATGTTTTCTTGATTGCGTTTGACTCTCTGCATCTCAGGAGTGACAGGGGTTGGGGTGGCTTTCCCCACATTTTCTTTGTACAAAACCTATGTGAGTCCAATGGATCCAAAAAGAAAAAAAGAAGTTACCAGTTACCAAAAGAGGAAATAAAACATAACTTTTGGTGATGCTCAGGGCCCCAAGCCAATTGGCCAAAAAGGTTAGGTGGAAAGTATTATTTTTCCAAAGGAAATTGAGTGTAGTTACAGCAAGGCACACGATTCCAAGCTAAGACCCTGCCTTGAAACCATGGCAGACTGCAAGAGAGAACTGCAGGGCTCCTCAGGGGATTGCGAGACCGCCATCATTTTACCGCTAGTCTATGAGTATCAAGGCCCTGACAGGTCTTCTAAACAGGAGCCACAGGCCCAGGCTTGAACCACACTGAGAAGCTTGAGTTACTCCCAACATAACAGCTGTTTATGGACTGTCTTGCAGTAGTTAAACTCTCATAGACGTACCAGTCAATTTGTAGGCCTTCAGACAAAAAAGGGTTGCTCCTACCCCTGTTTTCCTTGCTATCCTCTGTCGCTCTGCTTCTTGCTTTAGTTTAGTACAACATCAAGCTTATCACTAAGGAAAAATGTTTTTGGCACTTCTATCACTATCATGGAAAATAAGTAGGAAACATGAAACAGAAATGTATCGTGGTAAATCCTCAACCTCCATATCTCATCTCAGAGTCATTCATAGAAACACGGGAGACTTAGGAAATGGCATTCAAGAGGAAGAATTCCGTTGAAGTAGTGATTCTCAGAGTGGGGGCCTTGGACAGTAAGGTCAGTAACACCCGAGAACTTGTTGGAAGTGCAAATTCTCTGGCTCTGCACCAGACGTACAGAGTGAGAAACGGTGGAGCAGGATCTAGCGATCTGCGCCCATAACCGTCCAGGTAATTCTGAGGCATGCTCATGTTTTCGAAGCACTGTGCTCAAATTTGGAGAAACCTTCAGATGATGTAAACGTGGAGTGCCACAAGGTTGTTCACTACTGAAAGCCGAAGTCCCCACACAAAGCTCGATCCCCGGGTGATTTATAAACATATATAACATCGTAGAGCACAAGCTTACAGGAAGTGGTTTACTACAGTTAGCAGTTAAAGACCATGACAAAACAAAAGAACGACAAGAAAAGGAAAACTGGTGAAACAGAAAGTCATTTTGGTGACACTTTGCTTTTTAAGTAAATTGACAATCAATTGCCAAAACCACTACTGAATCATAATTTATAACATTATCCTCGAAGGAGAGGATCGGGGATTATTTTTCCCAAGGTCTCTTTGTCCAAATCTGACAGGGCTGATTAGAACCTAAAGTCATCAACATAAAAACACAACAAAATCACAACTCTGATATTCAAGATAGAACCCTGTTATGCTTCATTCACCATACCACCCCACACATCCAGATCCCAAGTTTCAAAGGTATGTAAAACAAAGAGACCTTGAGGGTAATAGATAGAGAGTAAGTTTGGGGAGAGATAAGCAAAAGAATGCTTTATTGGAAAATCTGTTACTTCTTGATATTAGAACTTTCAATTACGGATTAAAGCAATCTTGTTATTATGGGGTTAGGCTAGGAGTAGACCAAAGGAAAGAAGAATAAATGTGGTAATTAAATTCACAAGATTTAAGTTGTCTTTAAACAGTAGGATTAATATGTATTATTTTAAACCATAAAAGTAGTTTTTAAAATCATTAAAGAAGTAGTTTTTTATTCTTTTCTTGCCAAAGTACCGAGCTAATATTTTCTTGATTGTGTTTGACTCTCTCCATCTCTGGAGTCACAGGTAAAGGGGTTCCCTTGCCCATGTTTTCTTTGTATAACACCTGTGCAATGAGAAAGCATCCAGAAAAACAACTGTAAGTAACATTTAAACGGGAGGCTTTGAGAGTGAGGTCAACTTCCTTGTTAGGAAATAACACAGCAGCCCAAGGAACCAGGAGTTATAGCTGACAAGATGCCACATACTACTTTAATGGAAGCCATTATTGGGATGGGGACTCTGCACCCTCCAGGGAAGCAAGGACCTCAGCTGCTGGGGAAAGGTTGTCAGAGTTATCCATGTTATTTTATTTTTTATTTTTTTCATTTCCGTGAGCATGGTGCCACCTAAACCACCACATGGGGCTTTGAGATTGTTAGAAATTGTTTTTGTTGTTATCCACACACACTAAAAGACTCACTGTTTTTTAAAAGTGTTTTAAAATATCAGTTGAAGTAAAAATCAAAATTAACTGTATTACAGAAATGAGGAAGTACGTCCTTTTACTAAGTAAGATATACTAGAAGCAAAGGAAGGGAACTGGGTTTAAAAAATAATAAATGTTAAGGATCAGTTTAATTCTGAGGTTAAGTGGCATATATTTTTCCCCTTCTTTCCAAAATACCGAGCTAAGGTTTTCTTGATTGTGTTTGACTCTCTGCATCTCAGGGGTGATGGGGATTGGAATTCCTGTTCCCAGGTTTTCCTTGTATAGCACCTGTGTGATAAGAAAGCATCCAGAACAAAGAGCCATCAGTCACTTTCCCTGGGTTGAAGAAAAGGATAACATGTTAAGGATCAACCTAATTCTGAGGGTAAGTGGCATCCTTTCCCTGCCCCTTTCTTTCCAAAATACCGAGCTAAGGTTTTCTTGATTGTGTTTTACTCTCTGCATCTCAGGGGTGATGGGGATTGGAATTCCTGTCCCCAGGTTCTCCTTGTATAGCACCTGCATAGTAAGAAAGCATCCAGAACAAAGAGCCATCAGTTACTGTCCCTGGGTTAAAGAAAAGGATAAATGTTAAGAATGTCTAATTCTGAGGGTAAGGGGCATCCTTTTCCCCCTTTCTTTCCAAAATACCGAGCTAAAGTTTTCTTGATTGTATTTTACTCTCTGCATCTCAGGGGTGATGGGGATTGGGATTCCTGTTCCCAGGTTTTCCTTGTATAGCACCTGTGTGATAAGAAAGCATCCAGAACAAAGAGCCATCAGTCACTTTCCCTGGGTTGAAGAAAAGGATAATATGTTAAGGATCAGCCTAATTCTGAGGGTAAGTGGCATCCTTTCCCCGCCCCTTTCTTTCCAAAATACCGAGCTAAGGTTTTCTTGATTGTGTTTGACTCTCTGCATCTCAGGGGTGATGGGGATTGGAATTCCTGTCCCCAGGTTCTCTTTGTATAGCACCTGTGTGATAAGAAAGCATCCAGAACAAAGAGCCATCAGTCACTTCCTCCGACTTTGGAGTAGTTGGGAGTAGGAGGGGAGGAAGGAAGAGAATGAGTTAGAGGAAGGAAAATGCCGGAAGCTTTTAGGTTCAACCTGTATGAGCCTAAAGACATCCTCAAAAGCAAAGGAATGCGGGAAAGAGCAGCAGAAACTAAGAAATATGAAAGGAAAGTTTTATTATTTTTGTTGTTTGAACTAATCTCTGCAGCAACTGAGCAACGAAGAGCACCAGGAAAGGGAGTGATTAGTTTTCCCCAGCTTGTTATGAAGAGTGAAAAAATAATAACAGACAAGAGACAGAAACCAAACCAAGGAAGGTATTTTTGATTCGAAAATGCTATTAATAAATCACCTAAGGATATTTGGGTTTTACAAACATTGTACATATGAAGAAACATACACATAAATCTTCTTTTGTTTACTTTCAAAAGAAGTCAAAGTATTTAATTTTTAGTTTGGGTGAATATTTTGGGAAGAATTATGTTTAAGGTAAATGGAGAGAAATGAAAAAGTGCTAAAAAGGAAGAAAGAAACAAACAAACAAACTTCAAAATATCTGTACAAATACCAGTAGAGACAGAGAAGGTTAGAATAGGAATTGAGGATCTTTGCAGAATAAATATTTTAAGCTTTAGGTTCAGATCAAATTTGCCAAAGCAGGATAATTGTGGATGCTTAGACACTGAGGATGTTACGCTTTTAAAAGCTGGAATATAATACTAAATACTTTTTAAAATTAAGTCAAATGGTTGTATTAATGTTTAACCAAAATGGGGAAACTGATTCATAGGAAATGGCAGCATTAAGTTGGGAACAAAACGGGTCAAATCTTTTATTGGGATAAGTTGATTAGATTTTTAAAATCTAGCCATTAATCTTTTTAAAACATCGTTTAAATAGTTAAAGGGATTTTTATCATTTTTTAAAATACCGAACTAAAGTGTTCTTGATTGTGTTTGACTCTCTCCATCTCTGGAGTGATGGGGATCGGAATCCCTTTTCCAACGTTTTCTTTATACGACACCTGTGTGACACAAGAAAGCATCCAGAAAAAACAAGAGCGGTCAAAACAGCCCTTTCGTCCATCTAGTAGGGAGCCTAGTATGAGACTACAGACATCAAACAGGAAAGACAAATTCTCCACATTAACCTTTCTGGTCAGCACAGCTCTGGCTGAGAACATGTTTTTTATTTCCTTAGCTGAAGGACCAGAGTACTTGATGTTCATCTTTTTACTCTAATATGATTATAAATGCTTATTTCCTGTGTGAGAAATTAAGGGAAAAATATAAATATTCAGTGTACAACAGAAAAATAATTTTTAGTTAAATTAGCAAATATTTATTTTCCCTATACAGAATCTTTGTCTTACAGTATAACAGATATTTACAACCCCAGACCAAATCTATGCAATGTGGCAAATGTGATTTGTTGAGTAAATTCAAGTTGTGGAGATGGTCAAGTCAAAAAGTCAGTGTATTAATATACAATATTTTAAAATTTTTTCCACAGTGTCTAAAAGGGCTATGCACCACTGGACAATTTTGCCTAAATGCAACCTGTGTACAAATTAACACAAATGGTTGCTTTAAAAAAATATAGAAGTTGTCTAGAACCATTAGGATCATTAAGGTTTCAAATAGATACAAATAATAGTATACTTACTCTAATCTAGAAGAAAATAATTTTTTTTAAATTTGAAAATTGAAGCAAGCCTTCCAATAAAAGGAATAATAATAATAATGAACCCACAAGGAAAACAATGACTATAACATTCCAAAAGACATTAATTTACACGGAAAATTCAACCAAAGTAAAGGACTGTTAGTGAATAATAATTAAAAACAAAACAGAACAAAAAGACAGTGGGACCAAAGAAAGTTGCTGATCTAGTGATGTGAAAGAATCAAACTTTTCAAAAATATTTAAACTGACAAAAACATATTGGATTAATCCTCACCCCTCCCCCAAAAAATTTATCTAAATTTTCCTAATGACATCTGATTCTCCATCTCAGACAAGTGAACTTAACATCCTTATATAGAAGTTTCACATACTATTTGTATATTATAGAGTTTTTCAGCAACAATGAGATTAATAGAAGCAAAAATAACATTACATATAAACTCATGATCTGATTTGTATATTTCAAAAAAAACCAGAAGGCCTGTATTTCTAATTATGAAATGGCTTGTTTAGGTCAAGTATCAAAATAAGATTGTTGTTGGCTCAATATTGAGCAATTTTCTTTTTTGGTGCTACTGTTTATCTGGATAAGGTCTATGTTAAGCGATCCCTGTTCCTAAGCAAGAATCACTATTTCTACACATGGCTTCCTGTCATCTGGAATCTTTTCTTGCAATTCTAATCCAGAAACAACAGATAAAAAGCGATCTAAGTAAACAAGTGCTCCAGTGTTTGGGTTTTCCTTTTTTGGAAATCAGTTCACTTCAAAAGTCCCAGCAGTAACATAAGGGTGAAAAGAGAAGGAAAGAAACCAATTAAACATTTTAAGGGACTATTCTAGAAAGTATAAAATGTTAGAATTAAACGGTGAGTTGGAGATCTGGAAAACAGAAGGATTCAGTTGGTGAGGTTAAAAAAAAAATTATTTTGTTAAATTGATTATTATAATCAACTCATAATGAAAAGTTTTGTTTTATAGAAATTATGATTATTTTTTAATATGTCGTTAAAGGAACTTTCTCCCAAATACCGAGCTAAAGTGTTCTTGATTGCGTTTGACGCGCTCCATCTCAGGAGTGACAGGTAGGGGGGTCCCCTTGCTCAAGTTCTCTTTGTACAATATCTGTGTGCACAAAATCAACAATCAAATCAGTTTGGAGCCATCTTTCAGGTAGACTGAACCTTCAAAAAATGTCTATAAAAGCATTTTTGTTTGTTTGTTTTTATGATGAAGTAAAATAGACCTAAATAAGTTTGAGATCCCCTTTGAACACTTAGTCGCACACAATATGATGTCTGTCTCTAGGAGGCAACTGCATATACATAGCTGCCAGGCTGCAGGCAGGAGTGGCTTGACTTACATAGGCCTTCTCTCAAAGACAGAAGGATTGATTAGAACTTAAATAGCAACCAAGTTCGTTGAACTTAATATCCATAATGAGTTGCTAGTAAATTAGGGAGCCAAAAGAAAGAAGGAGAGAGAAAACGAGTGGCAGAGGTCTGGGGGAACAAAATTAAATGAATAGGTATTAAAAGCTAAATAAATATTAGCTTTCAATGATCCTGAAAATTTTCCAAAGGGAAGATCACTTATATCTTGCATGGTGTACAAAAAAATTAGCTGAGACAAGTAAATTTGTACTTCTGCGTTATTATGAATTACTGAGTTGTCTTTCGGTGAAAATGCTTAAGACTGATATTCCTTTAAGAAAAGCTGCAAACAAAAAAATACATCAAACAGAGCACAATAAATACAAATAAAATTCTAATGAACATCATCCTTTTGAAAGGGTGTTAGATTTTACTTGACATGTACCACACTAGTTAGAAACACCTATTGTTATTAGTGGATTGGAGGACGGCCACCGAGTATTACAGGCATTTAAGGAAAGTGATAAATATCTATGTTTTAGGAAAACACAATTAAATTTCACACCAGACCTAAAGTGAATACTAAATTAGATTTGGGCTGAAAACTGAGATTATATTTGGTATTATTGTTTTCAATATATAAATTTAGTAATTTTACGTTTGTAATATGTTATTATTTTAAATAAGAATTAAGGGATTTTTTTTTGCCCCCTAAGAAATACCGAGCTAAAGTTCTCTTGATTGCGTTTGACTCTCTCCATCTCTGGAGTGATAGGTGTTGGGATTCCTTTCCCCAGATTTTCTTTGTACAAAACCTGTGAGATACAAGAAAGTACCCAGAGAACATTCAAGACACGCACAGAAATTAAGGAAGGGAGGAAATTGGGGTCAGGGCAGCATGTGAGGAGGGAGTTTTTTTTTTAGTAAGCTACATTTAGTAAGGATAATGTTTTTACTTTTGTACTTCACGATTTTAAGGATGAGCTCTACAATGCTAGTTATGGAAATCAAGAAATACAACGGAAAGTACGAGTTATAGGACATAAGTATAACGATGAGGACTCATGTTAAATCTACTTACAGTATTTCAGGTCTACATATTCACACTAGTCAATTGCTGAAAATGTTACAAAGTATAATCAGAAATATGAGTCATTTTGCATTAAGTTGAGATGGTTTTGTTTGGGTAATAGTATATACACACAGACACACAGAATTCTTGTTAAGAGATTACTGTTTTAAAAGGATGATGGGTTATTCTGGTAAATTTTTTAATGGGAAATAGTTTCTTATTTGATATATTTATAAATACCGAGCTAAAGTTCTCTTGATTGCGTTTGACTCTCTCAATCTCTGGAGTGACAGTGGTTGGAATGCCTGTTCCCAAGTTCTCTTTGTACATAACCTGTAGAAATAATTAGAATACCCCAAAAGGTAAAACAACCATGAATCCTTTAGATTGCAGCTATAATAAAGGCTACTTGGAAAGTCATAAAAACTATCTACTTCTCAAACATAACACTCAAAGAATAAGGAAAAGAAATTCCATACATATTTATGTTCTCTCTTCAAAAGTGGTAATTTTACTGCCTTGGAAACAGGATACCCAATTATGCATTTTCTATAACCAACACTTAGTACATTCCTAAAGTGCATCAAATAATGATAATAAATTTAACAATGAGAAAAATCTACCCGTTTTATTGCATCCAGTATTCATGCCTTGAACATTGTAGGTCAGCAGAAGACTTGTACTTAATGACTAGATTTCTGGGTTTAAAATTTTCTAATCATGATATTGTATTCCTTCAGAATTGTTGAGAATATTGTGATTGTTTTGTATTTTCTTTTCTTTTCTTTCTTTTTTTTTTGAGTTGGAGTTTTACTCTGTCACCCAGGCTGGAGTGCAGTGGCACACTCATGGCCACCCTAGTGGTCTCTGACTATCCTGCCCCCTAAGCCTTCCAAATAGCCAGAACTACAGGTGCATACTACCATGCCCAGGCTAATTTTTGATTTATTGTAGAGATGAGGTCTGCCCGGCTGGTCTCAAACCCGTGGGTTCAGGCAATCCACTCGCCTCAAGCCTCCCCAAAGCGTATTTTCTAATGAACATTCCTAGCTGGCTCTTAGCTTATAGATACTCTTGGTATGAGGAGACTTAATTAGTTTATTTTCAGGAAGATCTTTCCCTGACATTTTTAGTGATAATTGCTGGATCAAGCAAACTAGTGTTTTTTGAATAGGGAGAAATCTATATTTTTTTAGGGGTAGTATCAAAGGGCTATACATTTTAATGAAAAGGGTGACGAACATCCATTTTTTGAGCCTCTGCCCCCTTCCCTATTAATGTCAAGAATTTTCAACCTGAAGGAATGAATAGGCTATTTTTAAGTGGATGGAGTCTATGGTGTATAAGTGCACAGAGTAGGGAGAAAAAACTAGGGGTTTGTGTCACCAATTAACTTCTAAAGTCAGTGACAAGCTAACAGAGATAGCTTTGTTTTGCTAGGAAATGTTTAGGAATCTTTAAAATTCTACCATCTTAGTAACAAAGTTGCATTTCTTTACCCAGCAAGACAGCAGAATGATGGGACATCAGCACAAAACAAAATTAGAGAAAGGCAAGAAGTTACAATCAAAAGAGTGGATTGCCTGAGACCACGGTTCAAGACCAGCCCTGGCAATATGGTGAGCCCTCGTCTCTACAATAAATTGAAAAAATAAGGATAAAAATTAGCTAGGCATGGTAGCGTGTGCCTGTAGTTTCGGCGGCTTGGAAGGCTGAGGCAGAAGGATCACTGGAGCCCAGCAGGTCGATGCTGGTGTGACGGTGAGTGTGCCACTGCACTCCAGCCTGGGCGATGAAGTGAGACTCCAACTCAAAAAGAAAGCCCCAAAGGAGCCCTGGGCTAGTTTTCTCAGGTTAGTGGACACAAAACTCTAAAACAAAGATTGTAACACAAGGAAACCAGAGTAAAAGGAGTGAGAAGGGAATGAGATCTAAATAATATGAGCAACCTGCAAGAGAAACATCAAGTATCCTTTAATGAAAATCGAATAGAGTTCAGTCCTCCAATGTCCAGAGGAATCTCTAAAACCAAGGTCCTCAGCTTTTATTGGCCATAAACTATAACTCAAATATTAACTGCTTAGAATTTGCTTATGATGAGAAAGGAGGTCTTGGTTTAGAGACGGGACTCACTTGACAGAAGGTAGAAGAAACGTGCTAACCTGATAATTCAGATGTAGGGACACCCTCCCCCAAACAAGATCACAGCCTGCACCTTAAACATGCGCTACATTTACAAGATGGAGAGAGCAGAGAATCCAGGGCGAGAACCTTGACAGGGAGGGGAGACGGCTGCATAGACTTTACGAGTCCACCTAGGTTCTTCCTGGACACTGGGGAATCCTATCTAAAATTATTTGATATCACTTTTATGTTTTTGCATATATGCTTTTGTTAAATAACTTGAGATCATCCCAATCACCTTATTACTGCCATCAGGACCTTTTTACTTTGGAAACGAATGGTCTGATGATCAATTAAGAAGCCAAGTTCCTAGATTAAGTGAAAACAGAAGTTTCCTACCGACTTTTGCAACCTGTTGTGCCCCTTCAGGACTAAGGGAGGATTTACAATATCCCCAGTACTTGGAATCTTTGGGTAGGAAGAGGAAGGGATGAGGGAGAGCTAGAGTAGCGGCTGGGAGGTGACCAGTCATACACACATGCCAAGGGGATGGGCTACTACCGAGCTAATATGCTTCTGGGTCTCCTTGACACGTTTCACTTCGGGCAGGTCAGGGATTGGAGTTCCTTGTCCAATTGCTTCCTTATACCTCACCTGCAGATATATGGGAAAAGAAAGGTATTATGACATGCTGGACAGTTATTGTTTCCATCATGTATGCACGTTTCATTAGTAGCCCCACAATTTTTAAAATCACAATTTAAATAACACAAGTGCTATACTTTGTGTGAATGGGGCCACACAAAATATTCAGATATTGGGGCAGAAGGAGAACACTTCTGAGGACAGGGACACTTGTTCTCTCACTCATCTCTCTGGGGCAAGCGTGGGGACTTCTACTTACTGTAGCACATTACTTTCGTGTATACTTCAGTGTGTTTATGCCCGAGTTCATTTGACTAGGACAGATAGATTCACATACATGTATCCAGGAAGGTCAATTCTTTGACTCTAACATATTCCACTTTCTCTCAAGCCTCTCTGTGTTTCACATCTAACCCCTCTTCCATGAGAAGAGCAGGGCACTGCAGTGAATATGAGATGATTCTAACTGCCAGCACACACCATGGGCGATGGCACACGGCCACTTATTTAGGCAATATAAGTTGTTTCAGGTGACAACTCAGGAGGGTCACTATAGAGTATCAAAGGGAGACAGACAATAATGAAAGTGAGTCATCATGTCTTTACCGAGCTAATGTGGTCCTGCGTTTGCTTCACTCTCAACATCTCGGGTGTCTTTCCAATCGCCGTTCCCGGTGAGACATCCTCTTTATATAGAACCTGGGCATTCAGAATCAGGACATTGTTACACAGAAGAAAGGAATGCCCAGCAATTCATGGAGAAAGACCAGGACACATGGCTTCTGTGAAAACGGAAGACACTAGACAATGTTCCCAGGCAAGCGCTGGAGCATCACGTCTGATGTCTCCCATGTCACTATCAGTGACCCAAACAAGATATATAACACAAATCACTCCCAGATCTTGAGTTTTCTTCTAGGATTATCCTACCGTATTAATACAGGATGAGAACAAACAGACTATGCTGACCAACAACAGAACATTCCCATACGAAACACAAAATCTATTAAATGCAAAATCAATCAGTTATTTTGGGGAAGGATAGCAAAAGAAATCACAATGTCAAAAAGAAATCCATCTTCTTGGAGCAAGACAAAACATGTTACTGCTCTGGGATTAAAAATTTTAAAAAGAAAGAAAAGTTACTTTGTTAGCAGATTTAAGTTATTTCAAATGGTCTCTAGAGAGATGATTTTGGAGCAAAGTATGAGAAATTTTAACAAATAGCCGCTAGCATTAACTGAGGAGGTTAGATGTTAATCATCTGTAACAGTGTGAGACTAGTATATTTTTAAAAATTATTAGGTTAGCATTAAATGGAAAATAAATAGTACATATACCGAGCTGAAATTCTTTTGATTTTCTTTAACACGCAGTATTTCTGGCGTGTCCTGAACAACTGTAATTTTTCCTTTACTGTTTTTAAGATCACACTGGTATTGGAGCTGTAAAAAAGAGTAAACATCTTGTTAAGATTTCAACATTGTTTTGTTTTTTTAAAAAAAACTCTCCTATAGTATGTAAAGGAAATTAACATTCCAACATATTTTTCTAAAGTCTATGCCATAGTAATCATGGTCTGATAGCCCAAGGAAAATGATTTGATAAGAATTTCGTGGGAGAAACTAATTTTTAAAGCCTTGTGCAAAACCAAGTTTTTGTTTTTTTAAAAAAGATCCCTTGCCTAGATTTAACTTTGAAAAAGACAATGTCACCACTAATAAAAGACAGTGATAGTTCATATTCAGTAACGAGAAGCCACTGATGGGGTTTAGGACCCCAAAATATGGCACTTTGGCATTTGAGAAAACAGCAGAAGCAGGAGTGTCTTTCTGACTTTCTCTTGCTGTTTTTTCCTGAAGCAGATAATAAAATAATTCCGTGACCTTTCTCTAAAGTAAGTTATAAATCCCTTATTCTAGAAGGGTCCTCCCTAGACCCGAGGAAAGGAGCCAAAGACACAAAGATGTTAAGAAGAATCTGAACAAAAAAACCTGGCTAAATTTCCCCAGTTTATTACCATTAGATCATACCTCCTTCATCCAACCATACTTCTGCATGACTGTTCATAAAAATACAGATTTTTCTGCTTCTTTGGGTCTTCATTTCTGAAGCCTCATGCATCATGTAAAATTTTGTTTTTATTTGAGACAGGGTCTCGCTCTGTTGCCCAGGCTAGAGTTCAGTGGCATGATTACAGCTCACTGCAGCCTCAAACTCCTGAGCTCAAACGATCCTCCCACCTCAGCTAACAGGTAGCTAGGACTACAGATGCATTCCACCACATCTGGCTAGCTTATTTTTTACTTTTTTTGGAGACTAAGTCTCACTATGTTGCCCGGGCTTGTCTGGATCTCCTGCCCTCAATTAATGCTCCCGCTGCGGTCTCCCAAAGGGCTGGGATTACAGGCGTGAGTCACCTCACCTGGCCTTATCATTATTGTTATTAGTGAATGTAGTTCTAGTAGCAGTAATGTCTTCTTCTTAACCTGTCTTTTGTCATAGGGTCTCAGCAATGAACCCTGTGATGATAGGTGCAGAAAAGAAATGACTTTTTCTCCCTCACACTACCAACAAAGCCACAGATGAGTCTTCTATGCTGAGATTGCGGATTGAAATATAAGGTAAGCCCAAAGAAGAACAGGGCATACACACTTCCTAGGGCATGGATGGGAGTCATGGAGCACTGCACAGCAGCCCTACTGCAGTCAGAGACACCCAAGTCCGGACCCAGGCCCCCTCAGCCTGTCCAGGTACCGTGGGCTGTGCCTTAGATTCGAGAAAAACTTACAAGGCTGAAGTTCTTTTGGTTCTCCCGCACTCTCTGCATCTCTGGGGTGTCCAAAACAGTCTCATAATATGACATGGACTTCTCAGCATCTTCCTTGTACTTTTTCTGGGAATAGATGCCAAGAAATAAGGAGAGTGAACATCACAGGGATATTGGCCAATGAGACCTAAATAGCTCTTCCGGCTCAGCAGGGTCCTTTGAACTTTCTTGACTGTCCAAGGACATTAGAGTGTTATCAAGCAGAGCCCTCTTGGTTAATGAGGACTATGCCTGTTTCTTCCAGGAGAACAGAGCCAGGGCATTTAATAGAACCCACTGTGACAATCCACATGGGAGAGGTCACAGCCAATGAAGTCCGGGGAGGGAGATGGATGGAGCCTTTTTTTTTTTTTGAATCAGAGTCTCACTTTATCACCCAGGCTGGAGTACAGTGCTCATGGCCACCCCAGTGTTGACCTGCTAGGCTCAGGTGATCCTTCTGTCTCAGCCTTCCAAGTAGCCAGAACTACAGGCGCATGCTACCACACCTGGCTAATTTTTTGATATATTGTAGAGATGAGGTCTCACCAAGTTGTCCAGGCTGGTCTTGAACCCCTGGGCTCAGGAAGTCCTCCTGCCTTGGCCTTCCAAAGTGCTGGGATTACAGGCTTAAGCCACCGCGCCTGGCGGATGGAGCCATTTAGCCAGACTAAATAAATACTAAGTATGTACAGGCAGGTGGAGAGAAGCTGCAGGGTTAAGAGCCAAGGACATGGCCTCCAGGAAGTCCTAGCTGGTAACAAGGAGATGTTCACTGAGCCCTAATCAGGTGTGGTCAGTGTTCCTGGCTATAGGGCTGAGCACGCAGGCAGGCCCAGAGGCATTTTCAGAACATGGTTCTAATGCTGCAGAAATGTTCACAGATCATCTCTTACTTTATATATATATATATATATATATATACAAAGTATATGTATACTTTTTTTTTTTTAGTTAGGGTCTGTCATCCAGGCTGGAGTGCAGTGGCACAATCCTGGCTCACCATAGTCTTGACCTCAGGGGCTCAGGTGTGATCTGAAAAACCTCCTGACCTATTAGTGGAAGGACTTTTGTTCTTCATGATTGGAGTCTATGAGTGATAGTCTGATGAATGTCCTTACCTGGCTTGAAAGGTTCTTGACTTGTTGGGCATGAATGATCTCGGGAGTATCAACCACAGAAGTGAAATTGGCTTTTTCCATTTCTGCTGATTGCTTATACTTAATCTGTAAAAGGACACCCAGTAGTTGAGTAAATGCTTACAATGTGCACAATAATTTGTTGGCTTGATTTGATTGAGAAAAAGGTGAACAACATTTCTTTTCCAAGAGGGATTCCTTCATTTGACATTCAACCAACATTTCTTCTTATTGTGTTCATAGATTTGTACTAAGGAGTGGGATTCAGAAGGAAAGGCCAAGTTCTAGCTGTTGAGAGACTTATGGTCTAGTTGGGTGCAGGGTGGGGTATGGATAAGGAGAGATAATCATCAGATAGTAAGGCAAGGATTGTTTACACAGAAACTGAAAGAATGACAAGTAAGCAAAAAACCCAAACCAAGTAGCATTAGACAAAGTAGGATGCCTAAAAGCTGTGTTTCAAACTTAAGGGTAGAAAGAAGGAAAGCAAATAACTCCGCAAATATTCCAAGCAAGAAGTTCTTGGCACCGACTGAGGAGTGGATTGAGTAGGAAACAAGGCCAGGATGTCAGAGTCTGTCCCAGCTCCCAGCAGCTATTTAGCTCGTCAACTTCTGCTCTTTGTTCTGAATGTCCCGTTTCTGAGATATAGGCTCAGAAAGGTGGACAGAAGCAAGCCTGGCAAAGGGTCCCTCATCCTTTCATTGGAATGGATTCCACAAGGCAGATTTTCAAGAATGCCATTAGACGGTCACTGATGAAAAAGTAAGATGAAAGAGGGACACCATTGTGTCCTTAAAATTGCAACTATTTTCCTGAAAGACTGACATGAAATAGTAACACTGACCTGACTGGCAATATCAGTGGCGTTCCTGGCCCTCATGAAATCCGGAGTTTCATTGGCCATGGTATTCAGGCCTCTTCCTTTGACTTCCAGTTCCAGGTCTCGCTTATATTCTTTCTAGAGTAGCATCAGAAGAAAAAAAAAATAGTTACCTAACTTCAACTATGAGGTAATAAGCATACAAAGTGAATATAAACCCACATAACATGCCACTCCAGCTGTTAGAGATAGTGTCTCTTACTGTTCCACGTGGTGGGACAGAGTAGTGTCTGCAGAAGCTCCCTGGAGAAAACTGTTCTACTCATGTCAACATGAGTCAACAGCAGGTCTCCTTTTAATATTTTTAGCATTCTCTACTTAGAAAATAAAGTATATCGCAAATTGTAAATCTGGTTTGGTATTTAACTAAGATTAAACTTAGATGATCATCAACAAGGGTACCTGCACAATGAATATTTGTATACCTCACCCTGAATTATACCCCACAATTTTAAAATTAAAATTAAAAGAGGAAAAAAAAAAACTTAGGTGTACACTACTCCAGTGCAGTGTTTTTATTTAAGTGAGCACAACAAATATATCAAGGTTAAATAAAATAATATTAGATAAATAATAGATTATGATAACCACTACAGAAACACACTGCTCATCAGAGGTTGAGATGTATTTTATTTAATGGTTAATAATCATGCTGGATACGGAATTTAAAAATCAGAAACTCTTTCTCTCTCTTTGCTGCTTTTGTTTTGTCTGTGTGTGTAACCTGGGTAGGAAGGAGAAGACACTATGATCTATGCAGGCGGTGGGCCTACCTCATTGAGGATTTGGGTGGCATTCTTTGCTCTTAACATGTCAGGTGTATCTTCCATTTCAGTGAGACCCTTCCCACGAATGCTTTCCTCTAGGTCTCTTCTGTACTCTTTCTATACCACAAAAAAAGAGCAACAACACCAACAAGAAAGCCTAGATTGTTCCTTTTAGGTGAAGAGGCAAATATCTCCCCCAAATTTAAAAAAAAAAACAACCTTTCCAATTCTTAAACAGTTCACAGTTTAGTAAGTAAAGCTATGAATAAAGGTGAGGGAATAAGTTTCATCAGTTAAGATTAAATATAAAATAAAAACTAGAACTTAATAGAATGCTAAGGTAAGCACATTTGATTAGATATCCAATTTAAAAATTAGAAGAATTAACATGAGTAATAGATTAGGTGGTAGTACTAAACACTTGAGAACCCAACTTAAAACCCACAGTTAGGTGGTAATGAAAATGGTAGAAGGAAAACATTAATGGATGTCATTAGTGCAATTATTTGGGTTAAGAGGAAAATGAAAGACCAAGTGGGCACTACCTCGCTTGCTATTTTGGTTGCATATTTGACATGCAATAAAGCCGGCGTGACCTCCAGGCCAGTCAGGTTTCTGCCTTTAATGGACTCTTCATAATCTTTCCTATATTCTTTCTAATGTGAGTAGGAAAGAAAGATAAAGAGAAAAAAAAAAATCTTTGTTACAATTTGTCTCCCAATCCTTGGAAGAAAAAAACACAACATTTTCATTCTGTGTAAGGCCTCTTAATCATTGTTCTACTACTGGTCATACATTTGAATCATGTATGGTTGTTCTGGAAACACTCTGTCTAGTGCAAATGGCCACAAGGAAACTCAAGCTGAGAGACTTGATGGGCCCCTCACTCATTTGTCTAACATTCTGACCAAGGCTGGTCCTCCTCCAAGTAGAAGGAGGGAAGTGCCATCCAGACTCTGAATTTACTGTCATCTCTCCTGAACTTGCCCACATCTTTTGTAAGGTGACAAAGATTTTATGTCAGAATTAGAAGTCAGTGACTCAAAGGAAAAAAAATCCCAGAGGAAGGAGAGCCTGAGAGCACTGAATGCCAGCTTGACTTTTTTCATACTCATGATCGTTTTTTTTTTTTGAAAGGAGGTCTTGCTAAGTTGCCAAGGCTGATTTCAAACTCCTGCTCTCAAGTGATCGTTCTGAGTAGCTAGGACTACATGTGTGCACCATTGAACTCAACTTTGACCTAGTTTTTTAAAAATCACTGAGTAGATTAGGTGAACAATGATGCGCAGAGAAATCCTATGATTTTGTCCACCCTCTACCCGCTCCCGCCCCTTTCACCTCTCTAATACCCAGATTAGGCTGTCATAGAGGGGCTTAGAATAGATGTCACAACTCCACTTTAGTAATTTAAAAAAATTTTTAAATTTACCGAAAATTTACAAGAATAGTACAAGGAACTCCCAAAGATCCTTTACTCAGATTCACCAATTGTTTGAAACTATTTTAAAGTTTTGATGATCTGGCACTCTGCACACTGGAAAGCTCCACAAACTCCTATTTTTATTTTTAAAAACCTTTTATCTTTAGAGTTGGAACCATGTCCCACAGAGGAGATGAAAATAGAAATTCCAAATGGGCCTATTTTCCAATGAAAACAAACTTTATAAGCTTTAAAATAAGATTCTATACTTGAGCCGGGCTCGGTGGCTCATCCTGTAATCCCGTGCCTTTGGGAGGCTGAGGTGAGTGGATTGCCTGAACCTGCGGGTTCGAGACCCGCCTGGGCAAGCGAGACCTCATCTCTACAATAAATCAAAAAAATTAGCCGGGTGTGGTAGCGCGCGCCTGTAGTTCC